>PVJH01009526.1:0-78574 GCA_004026705.1 Nesogale talazaci
TGACCCCCATCACTTGCATCAGAATATTTACTTGTTTGGGGTATCTCTGATGCCATCTTGCTGAGAGTACAAAGCCTTTCCTTCTCCCTCTTAGTGAATGACTGTTGGAATGATTGGCATTGTGGTTAACAGTGCCATGCTCTCCCGGCTGTGGCATAAGGGCTGCTTTACTGATCACAAGGGTCCTTCGATTCTTTCAGTTGGAAAAAAAGTGATAGAAATACTTACACATATGTGCAATTGTATATTGGCTTTAGATCAAATTTAAGAGAAATGTTTTTGCCTTTTTGTGTTGAATATCTCATTTCATTAATATTTGATATTTTATCTGGTATTTTACATATAATATCTGATACTTTACAAATAATAGTTTCACAAAAGTGTTACTGAAAATAATGAATTCCATTTTAATCTTTCTTCACATCACTTGAGAAGTTGTTTTATAATAGCTTTGCCTCTCAATTTATGCTTAAGTTCCCATTAAGCTTTTATTAGTTTAGGAATTTATTTTTAAAATAATTACATTTCTGGGAATATATAAAATGTTATTGAATCTCAGCTCTAGGGCTGAGCCCTGGTGGCATAGTGGTTGTGCACGGGACTGCGGCCCCCTGGGATGGAGGTTCAATTCCAGCTCACAGGAGCAAAGGCTGGGCCTCCTGCTCCCACCACCAGAGGGCAGTGATGCCTAAAAAAAATTTTTAAAAAAGAATCTCAACTCTAGAATAATCAGAGATTATGTAACTTATTTTCGAGTTTGCCTTCTTTCAATGTATTGGTAATGCATTGTGATGCTAATTGCAAGGGTAGCAATTCTAATCCACTAGGTGCTCTGAGGGAGAATTATGTCTTCCTCCTCCTGTACAGAGTTACAGTCTCAAAATCTCATGTGCAGTCCAACCCTGTCCTAAATGTTCATTGTAATCAAGATGGATTCATTAACAATGAGAAGAAGGGAAGGAGAGAAGTGATTATTTTATTAATTAATGGCTTACATTTTCAAAGTTGGGTATTGCAAACATAAGAAGATACATGGTGACATACTTTATAGACATAGATACAAATCCATATTACCACTTATAAATAATTTAAGATGGCAAATACTAATTTACACCTTGCATTTTCATTAAGTACATATTTTGAAGATTATTTCATTTTAATATGGAAATATTTTTTCTCTTTACAGTCTATTTTTCAGTAGTACTTTATTGTATGAATATAGTAGAATTTATTCAGCTAGTATTTTATGATAAATAGTTGGAATGAGTTCAGCCTTCTATAATTGTGTATCATCAGGTGATAACTACCATGATGAGTGCCATCTCATATTTCGTTGTTCTGACTTTTCGTGGATCCTTCGGGTGGATTTCCTGATTCAAAGGGAATGCCTATGAAGTTCTCGAGGCACCCCTGCCAGGCTGCACGTCTCAGCCCCACCACTACTTAGTGTAGGAGAGTGCCTCGTCCTTCTCACCCTTGCCAACACCATAGGGGGTGCTCCCTCTTAAACTTGCTCACTCTGATAGGTGAGGAATGATAGCATATTTCAATATGTAATTTCCATGAGTGAAGTTTGGCATTTCACTATTTTCATGTATATGAGTTATGATTATATGATTCTTTTCTATCCATTCAATAATAAAATCATAAGATGCTTAGAATGTGAATTTTTTATAAGTTAAAAAGTCAAATACCGGCTGAGCCCCGGCGCTGAGGTGGTTGAGTTTGAGACTGTGGCCTACTGGCTTGGCAGTTCAAATCCAGCAGCAACAAGGCTGGGTAGCTCCCATGACCACCAGAGGGCAGTGGTGCAAACAAAAAAAAAGGAAAAAGTCAAATACATAGATTTCATTTAGACTTAACTTAAAAAAAAAAGACCTCTTGATTGGTGGATCAAACTTTAATAATAAAATGTTGAACACAAAAGAGTAATATTAATAGATAAATATCACAGATATATTGATCAAATTTCTATAAATTATGTATTTCTATAAATTATATTTCTATAAATTATGTATAGGCATTAACATTTCTAGTTCATTTATTATAAGCACTGTGAGTATTTTACTAAGAAAAGGAATATGAAATGGAATATCTATCATTAAATTTGATGTGCTGTTATCTATATATAATGCACTAGAAATAAGAGCAATTTTATAGGGTTTATCTACAACATGATTACTTAAATCTGCCATATGGAAACATTATATTTCAAAAGAACATTCCATGTTTGGGTAAACATGAAAAAAAAGTGACAGATTTTTACTATTATTTTCTTCTGAGAACTTCAGTTAAAAATAATATTAAGTTGCATCTGCTATAAACAGATGCACACTTAACAGAACCAAAATGTTAACTCCAACATAAATGGCCACCTCCATATGCTGCTGGCATTTATTCCTTTGGCATTTGTGTGCTGTACATAATTATAAATTATGTGTAACACTTAAGAAAAACCATTGATAATCCAGTTATAAAGAGTTGAAAATGTATCCAATTATAAGTGTAGTTTTTAAGTATTTATTTATTTTTATGAGGGCATGCTATTGCCAGTGTTGCAAGTGGGTATACCTGTCCATGTGTGCATTTTATATTTTTCCATTATACATCCACGTGTCCAAAAGAAAACAACCCACACACAAACCGACCCCTGACACTGAGTTGATTCTGACTCAGAGTGACCCTGTGGGATGGGCAGAATTCTCCCTGTGGGTTTCCATGTCTGTCAATCTGTACAGGAATAAAAAGCCTGATTTCTCCTCTGAGGAGCAGCTGGGGGCTTCTAAATGCAGACCTCTTAGTTAGCAGTCCAACGTATCACCCAGCTCCTTAAATATGGGCATATGTGCATTTGCTTTAAAAAGTAGAAGTTTAACCTACTCAACAATATTGAACACATTTTTCAAAGTATGCTATCAGCTAAAGGGTACTCCTCTTATGTTTTTTCTTTGTGTTTCAAGAATAATTTACTTAGTAAGCTGCCGTTTTCCCATCAGGGTAAAAGATGATTTTTGTTGTCTTAAATTTATTAAAAAAGTTATTCTGAATTTGTGTTCTGTTATTTCCCATATATTTATATATTTGACTTCTCTGTCAATATTTTTTTCTTTAGATCTCAACAATTCTGTGTATCTTAATATGTGATGGGCCAAACCCTTTCTCAATGTTTTTCATTTTTTAAATATTGAATTAAATTGTGTCTAATTTGATATACATGTTTAAAGTATATGTATATTCTGCCAATACAGTAATAGAAGGAGAATCTATGCTTTCCAATATAATATTGAGGAAAAATACAAATAAAAGGGTATTAAAATAATGTACTTAGGAAAGTAGGTAAAGGAAAACCACAGGATATAGTCAACATTCAAAACCTAGTAGCACACAGGCAATCTTGAGAGTAATTGACCTTGAGAATTGATCAAAGAAATTATTATGCAAAAAATTATTTTACAGAGGAGAAATTGGAAGAGAACAATCCATATATATCAATATGTAGTATCTCTTGATCTATGCAACTCTCTCTGAACCTCCCTATCTGCATCCTGCCCTTAGAAAATAAGCAAAGCAGACTTAAGCACATGTGGATTGTTTTCAAAATCATATACATCTTGGGCTGCAAAGCAGTTGTAGACACATTACTAATAATCTTGTTCAGACCTTGTTTTCAGGCCAAAATATAATAAGATTAACAAATTTAAAACTTAATTTCTTAAAACTTACCACAAGCACTTCAGAAGACAAACCTTGAGAATTACACTTCATGGAGCACAAATGGGATCAGCAGAAATTAGAATCTACTGGACAGTAAGTAGCAGTAATATGTGGTCATAGTGTGCTAAATTTGGAATTGAGACTATAGAGATATGCAAATATATAATCTTTTTCAAAATAATTTATTATATACCAAGCTCTTGAAAGCAAACATCCCTTGAAAAACATATTTCTCTACTATTTTAACTTTACATTATAAGATAACTGTTAGTAATATCTAATATATAAAACTCAATTTGTAAATGATTTTTGTTATCCAGGGCTCAGTAACTGAATTTGATGATGGGATGCAGAAAGTCAAAATCTGTTCTGTTTTTCTTTCCTCGTCATCAGGCAAAATTATATTATCAAGTTAAAAATGACATACAAAAGACTAATGTAAATGAATAATTACAGGCTTAAAATCCCCACAAGATCTAGACCTGACTCGTTAGTTCTTGTTAATGTGTACTTCCTTAGGTCTTCATGAACATAGCTTTCCAGGTTGTAAAGTGGAAAGCATGTGAGACTGAAAACAAAAGTGTCTGTGTTCAATTCCCAACTCTGACAATTTTGGATAATGTTTGCCACATAGCATGCTTCATTAGACGCATGATTCTCTGATATTTTAATCAAAATAATTATAGCACTGTGAATGTTTATATAAAAGAGTAAATGAAATTATTCATGTGATAAATATTTGGCGATTCAGATGTCAGTCTTGTGCAAACTTCCTCTGTTATCTGACTGGTGAGCTTGCATATCAATTAAATGTTGATTCAAGACAAAATCAATATTATTGTTTCTTACGCCAACCTCTTCTTTACTCTGTTTTCACCCAGTTCCCTTTTCACCCACAGCCCTTTTGTTCATTTGCTCTAGTAGTAACATCATATTATTGTAATTATTTTCTTTAATATTTTATCCCTCCATAGTGTAAAATTTAGTTACATGTTTGATATTTGATCAGTATTGAAAATAAGTTCCATAGGAATAAATATTTTAGATAGGAACATATATAGACACACTAAGTAGACTTGTCCATTTAATTACTAAGATAATTTTGAATACAATGATGATATTGACCTCAATTTAAAAAATAAAAAATAAATTATAGACAGCTTGCTTTACTGTCATCTAATGGTACAGTAAACTGATAGAACTGTTTCATGGCATGCTAGGTGGCACAAGTAAGAAGATTAAAATGATAAATGCTCTTCTCCTAGTTATTATTGTTGTAGACACTCTGTTTTTAAAGATATTAAAAGCTAATATGGAGATATTTAAAAACAATTAACTGACATGAAACAGTACTTATACATTCAAACCTTTCACCGGAAGGCTTAGAATGTTTTTTTTTCATTTAATTTGAACATTTTCTGTATTATAAATTATTGAATTTGTCCTTGTGATTGGCAAAAAGGAACGGGTTGATGATTCTTTCTTTCATAACTAATTTCACCCTAAAGAATATCACATATTTTTGTTGAGGAGAAAATATGCTTTTTGGTTTTTTTTTTTTGCTATTATTGCTGTAATCTTAAACGGACAGACTTCTCAAAGCAAGGGAGCATTAAGAAATCCATTATATAGTAGTTTCTCTCCACCCTTTTTCTTCTTCCAAGCCCTCTTTCTTTTCTTTCAATTTTTTATTCTTAATAATTTAGAAAAAGCTGACACCAAATATCTTCTGGAATACAAAACACTAAGCAATGCATTTTACACAAACGACAGCATTTTATTCTGAAAACAAACTTAAAAAATAGAAGAGGTACTACTCTTTCCCGAATAATAAACTGAATAAAGTCAATTAGATGTTGATGTCCTACTCAAAGTCTCTGTGATACTAATGATCACATTGTAGAAAATTTGACCCAATTTGCACTCATGGTGATGGATTTCTAGTTTGTTCTGCACATGAGAACAGTATTTTCAGACTTCCCCAACACCTAGGCCTACACATTGACTGCTGCTAACTGGGTCGGCAATTTTAAGCCATCTGCCCTGCACTGGAGAAAGATGGAACTGGCTGCTCACTTAAAGAGCCACAGCTTGAGAAATCCAAGAGAAAGCAGTTCTACCCTGTTCTATAGAGTCCCTTAAACGTGAATTGACTGAATGGCAGTGGTGTTAGGTTTTATTTCGCACTTGTCATTGCTATTAAATTTTCTAGATGGGAAAAAGAAATTAATGTTGCTTATTTTGTTTCTAACAAACAGTTTTGTGGATGGTGTTCTTGGTAAGAAATATTGCTTCTACCTTCAAGACAATATATTATGTGATTATGCTGAAACAGTCTATGTAATAATGGAAAGCATGATGTCTCGAAGAGAAAGAAGCTAAACAATAGCAGTAAACTTGTCTGAATTCATATCTTCAGGGCATCAATAATGGAAGGGAAGAATAGAGCCATTGCTTTTTGATCTCAAACAGGATTTCAGCTTTTGAATTCCTAAGGTACTCCCTGGCCTCGTTCTAGCTTTCCAAAATATAGTTACATAGTTCACTTGAAAAATTCTTGCCACTAATATTTCTAGGTGGGCAAGATGAGACAAGTCATGGAGAACAGTGCTGAGAGCAGTGTGCAGCGATGCTGGTGCATCTCACAGACGTCTGTAGTCCTGTGGAATGAGAGCATTCCAAAGCCTTCCACAAATCTGCCTGTGATGTCTCAGAAAGCAGCAAACTTGACTGGTCCATGAGAGCATCCCTAAGTAGCAGGCATGTTCAACCATTTTCTAATCAAGCGTATCATCCTTGAAAGAAGGTGTAGCCTTTTTTTCTGCTTGCCACGTTTAGTTCTGTGTTTCTTTGCAGCTTGTCAGACAGGGAACCTGTAGTTATGCTATTACGTTCTCGCTATCTTGGGTTTCTTTTCAGGCCCTTTCGTTTAGGTTTAATGATCCTGCTCCTTTACTCCAGCTAACCCATCTGTGAAGATTCTGCCCTGCATTAATCCATCGATAGCCACATAGTACCAATAACTGTCCGAACATGGGTGTTGAAGCTGCCAAACCACATTCCTTAGAGTGTATTTCATATGCTGTGTGTAACATCACTGCCATAAAGTCCACATTAATCGAATTGCAAAATCCTCTGAGATAGTGTGCTCTAGTGCAGTGGTTCTGAGTTGGGCTGCAATCTGCATGGTTGGCAGTTCAAAATCACCAGCCGCTCCAAGGAACAAAGACTGACCTTCTGCTGCCCAAACCAGGGACGATCTCGGGAACCCACAAGGAGGAGAAGGGGGCCACTGTGAGTCAGCATTGACAAGATGGCAGTGAGTTCTGCTTTGTTTTTTCAATCCATTCTTAAGCTAATATGCTTCTTGTACATGTTAGGTCAAGAACTATGCAAGTGATCTCCAAAATACAGTGCAGACTTTGCATAACTTACATTTCCATGTTATTTCTCCCTAACGAGGTTATGCCATTAGAATATAAATAAAAATTCCATACATACCGACTGAGAGATGTAGACCTACCCGTCTCTCCTAGCTCAAGCTGGGATACTGAGGTGAAGCACATGCGGCAGCTTTTGTTTGTTCCACTCTCCCATTCCCCAGGCATGTCCGTCATCTCTGCCCCAGTGCTTCTCTGCGACCATGCTGTGTGGAAGAACCCACATACTGATTCCTTCCTGGACATGCAAAGACTCTGAAGCTGCATTGTAAACACTCACCCATTTCCTCCTATGAACAAACTCCTCTCATACGCATTTTCCACTATCCCATCAAGGTTTGGTAGACGTTGGTGTCCAGATTGGCAGTGGCTGATCAGCTCGAGAATGTCTCCTTGGGTCTTCCTTGCCTCCCTAATCCGCTTCTTAATCCCAAATCATTTGGGACCCTGTGGACAGCGTGATGAAATAAATGATCCAATGTAAATAAGGGTAGAAATCCCTTTTTTTTTTTCAGGTTGATACTGGAGAGGAAGTGGCTATGTTTATTCTGTTGTTGATTCTGTCAAGCTGTTGCCTCATTGTCCTCTCCTAGCCACCTTATTTGCAATTGAATAGCACACTGTCCAATGTGTACCATCCTCATTGTTGTTTTTAATGCTTTATCCCACTTTTTTGCAGCCGTGGTGTCCATCCACCTCATTGAGGATCTTCCTCTTTTTCACTGTCCTCTCATTGACTGAGCATGATAGATACTCTTTTCTAGGGACTTTTATTTAAAGTCATTCAGGCGAAATCTTAACTTTGTCACTTCAAAAGCGTATCCTAGATTTACTCCCTACAAGAGAGATTCATTTATTCTTATTCCGGTTCATGATACTATCAATATTCTTCACCCACATAATCACTGAAAATCATCAATGAGGGCAATAGGCAAAGATAAAATGTGGAATTCATTTAAGTAGTCTAGGGTGCAGGTAGGAATAACAGCTCCTCCTCCTACAGCTAAGAAGCTCTGGTTATATTATGTTACATGGTTAAATGTATTTGTGACTGCAGATGTATGCAAGGCTTCAAATCATGTGACATTAAGATTAGAAAGGTTATCTCTGACATTTGAAAGGGTTTAAAGCAATCTGGAGAGCTTTAAAGGGGGAAGCGGGAAGCAGAAGTGTTAGTCAAATGAAGTTCTGGCAATAGGAAAGGGCATAGATGATACCGCGCTGATGACTATGGAAGACGGAAAGGACCACAGGCCAAGGAAGGTTGATATCTGTGGATCTGAAAAGGGCAAAGAAAAAATATTTCCCTTGGAGCCTTCAGAAAGGAAATCATCCTTAATGGATACCTTGATTTTACTCCAGTGAGACTCTTGTCAGACCTCTGCCCTATAGAATTTAAAATAATAAATTTGAGTTATTTAAATTGTTAAATATCTGGTTATTTGGTATTACCAAACTCAGCAGTAAAATAATATACCATCCTCTATTATCTTCAAACATGTGTTTTTTTTTTCTTATTCCGAAATAACATTAAATTAAGGTAGTTGATTCAGGATAATTGCTATGGTTATTTTAGAAAATATATTATGTTAAGATCAGTACTTTAAAAATAGTTTTAACAGATATTTTTCTCTTATTTTTCCCTTTTAAAAGTATGTAGGAGCAATTTTTTGAAAGTACAGAGTCAATTACTCATCATAAAGCTTTTAAGTGCATGGTTTTTTAAAAATTATTCAGTAAATAATTTAATGTGATTAACATTTACTCTGTGCTTATTAGGCTTATGATTTTAGAAATAATATAATGTTAGTGTCTTTGAATTTAAACAATGGAGTTTTCAAGATTCTTAAAATGTAGGCTACAGCAAAAGACAGTATCTGATGTTCTGAAAAGATTGTAAAAAGATACAAGCATTTCAAATGCATCTAATGGTGTTAACTTTTGTTTTGGGCCCTTGTAAGCAAGGAATTTTAAAACTACAAGGATGAGTAAGAGGCATGCTGTATCAGCATAATTAGCATTTTAGTGATGTAAGAAAGGTAGACCTGGCAATATCTGTTAGTCTTTTTTTTAAAATAAAAATCTGCAAAGTTAAATACTTTGCTACTTTAGTTAGTTTTTAATGCATAGTTTCTCTATAAATTCAATATACTGGTAAATATTTATTCATTTTTTTATTGCTGAGAATATGGTACCAGGATTTGAGGAAGACCTATTAACCATTTGAAATATGCAAAAGGTACAACCTTGTTTGCTGAAAGTGAGAAAGACTTGAAGTACTTGCTGATGAAAATTAGGGATTGCAGCCCAAATTCTCACAAATAGACAAATAGTTAACATCAGGACAAATGGTGAATAATTTGAAGTTTTCATCCATTTTGTCTTGCTTGGGCCCACATTCACTACTTACAGAAGCAGCTGACCAAAAGAGGAGTTGCCTTAAATACATCTTGTTTTGGGCCCTTTAGAGCTCTGGTCTCTTTAGAGCTCTGGTCCTCAACCTTCCTAATGCTGTGGCTCTTCAATATAGTTCCTCAGGTTGTGGTGACCCATACAATTATTCTCATTGCTACTTCCTAACTGTAATTTTGTTACTGATATGAATAATAATGGAAATATCTGATACGCAGGATTTAGTTTCATTGTTACAAATTGAATATAATTAAAGCATAGTGATTAATCACAAAACAATAGGTAATAAAGATTGTGAAATATTTATTTCTAATTATACATAAAAGAAGTTTTGTCTTGAAGCATGGTGTAGCATGCTTAATATAACAAGAGTAAGCTACATTGTTACATTTTGTGACAGTATGGGTAAGAAACCAACGTTGGTGCGAAGGTTGAGATAACTTCTTTATCACCAAATCAACAATTCTCTGGGCAGTCTGCACAAGAGCACAAAGAAGGTCAACTTCCACAAGTCTCTTTCAGTATTTAGACTTGATAACCGACACACAGAAAAACCCTGTTTCACAAAGATATGTTCTTGGAAATGTAGAGGAAGGCACAACCCAGTCTCAGACAGAACAGGCTATGACTGCAAGCACTTGTTCCAGTAGAACAACCTTAAAATGAATCTAAATGAGATCAAATGATAAGTTATTAGATTATAACTTGGTTATATTTGCATAATTGACTTTCCATTGTTTTCTGTCTGATAACAAAGCTATTCACCTCTGCCCATTCTGGTCAGAGGCATTCGCCTGAGGTTTAATGTATATGTGGACTCTGCAAATGGATTTGGGTCTTCCACTATCATCCATAGTCTTCTGCAAACCAGGTGTTCACAATCTAATTCTGGTATCTTCCGTGCTTTGATATCATTCCCTCTTTTGAAATTCTATTATTTTATTTACAATTGTTGGATTTTGAAGGCTGATATCCCTTTTGTTTGTGATTGTTCATATAGGATGGACAATTGTATCCAGGATTTTAGATGTATAACTACAGAAAAAAGAAAGCACCAGAAACAAAAAGTAGTTCATTTAATAACTACTTAGTGCTTGCTTTATGATTAGGAAACCTTGATTGACAGTTTATTTCTGTCTTATGCAATTTATTTTTGTTGCTATGACCACACAGAAGATAAAAAAAATCCAACACTTTTATATCTACAATTTAGTCATATTTGGGTGACATTCTGCAAGTGGTGCAATCCTTTTTGTCCACTTTTTCTGAGTTCACCTTTCTAATTCTCATAATAGGAATAATCCTCAACTTAAATATCATTTTGCAGTTTCTCTGTGAGAATACTGAACCATGCTTTGATAAGACCTTGTCAGGTACTGCAATCCTTTGGTACTTATTAATGATCTTTCAAGTGTGTTCTCAGATTCCTTTAGTGGAACAAATTACTGAGTACTGCCCCACTAGTCAAAAGGTTTCAGATTCTAATTCCTCCAAAGAAGCCTTGAAAAACATCTACTTCTGAAGCCCATCATCTTGAAAGCCCAAGGAAGCATTTATATTCTGCACACCTGGGATCAACATGAGTTAGAAAGTATTATAGCAATAAAAAAATTTTCTAGAGGAACTTACTTTGATTTATCAAAATTTCAAAATGATTTATCTACTACCTATTAGCAAATTATTGACTAGTTTACTTGTCTTGGAAATAAAATGAATTATTCATTTTATGAAGCTGTATTTATGAGAGAACAATATACAAGTTTCCATCTTGCATTTTAAAATTGTGTCACATAGAAAAATGTAGAAGCATAGAAGAATTATATAAAAAGGGAAAAAAGTAAAAGCTCTTGTAGAGCTCAAAAATACAATATTGACTGTAGTAGCAGATTTTCTATAACATTTCTTTAGACACTCTCTATATCAGACCTCTAATTTTGCTTTTATAATGTAAAGGTGATTTTTTGTTGTCATTTAGAAACACAAGGAAATATGAATCATATATACCCATATACATTCATGCATATATTATATAAAATTCCCTTAAAATGGACACTTTTTAGTTTTTTAAATGGTTTGCTTTAGTACAGATATACTTCATAAGTTTATTGAATTACAACTTTGGAAAAAATGCTCTTGTAATTGCTTCTATTGATTCTTAAAACACATATCAACTCAAAAGTCTCACTAAGTAAGATTCTACATTTCTAACGCATCATTTAAAATAATTTTTCCAAAGTCATAGCATGCTGTTCCTGGAGCTTTTTCCATGCATGTGACTAAAGAAAATATTGCCCTTTTTGAGATTACTTATTAATCTTTCTCTTGTAACAATATGTGCTCATGTTATTGGACCTAATATTGATGTATTCACCCTATCACTGAAGAATTAAACTAACACTCAAAGGAAATGTAATGTTAAAGAGAAAAACGTGTGTATGTGTGTGTGTACAGGTGTGTGTAAAAGTTTTTTCATTTTGTAAATAAATCAGGACAAATTGCTGGCCATGAGTGGAGTTATGTTAGCATTAGTACAGATTGAAAGGGTTATAAGAGCTGAGTACGTGAATGGAGCTGAGAAGTCTCTGTATACTGTTAGAGAGACACTCACAGATGCACTGCTCACTCCCCTACACATAAGTCAATGGTCTGTAGGGAGGTCTGAAGGAAGCTGAACAATGCATGAATCTGGCAGCATGAATTCATGAATGCTGGCACAGAGGAATTGATAGAAAACTGGCTTTGCTCCTAAGCATTAAGCCTTCCTTTGCTTGCAGCTTTGATTTTTGAAGCATTTTAGCTCGTTGTGCTGAACAGTTGTACTTTCTTAGCTTGATTGACACTCTGGAAAATATCGATCTGACAGTTCAGTGAACTTACATCCTATTAAATAAATGTTCATCACATAGCATTAGGCTCACAAAGCCTACATTCTGAAGGATTAAATCCCCCTCTAAAGCTTGTATTTATCTCAAGACCAATCTTGACCTATTCATTTAAATTCATAATTCCAAGGGTAGTCTCCTAAATTGTGTCTTTTAAGAGTTAATTGGGAATAAGAATCTTATAAATTCAGGTAAATAAACAAGTAAACTAATAAGGGAATACTCAGAAATACACGTGTTTGGGTACTCACTTCACAGTACCAAAATGTCATGAAAAATAAAGTTTTTTTCTTAAAAGATATCTTTTGCTAAGGAAGAGGAATATTATCCTGTAGGACAGTATCTGCCTGGGGACTTTACTCCCAGAATGATCTCTACATGTCCTGGAAGAAGTTTGTTTTAAACTCTCAGAGCTGTGCTCCTATCATCCTGGGATCTCCCTTAACTCCCCTGGATTGCATCTCCTGTTCCCATAATCCACAACTTACTCCCCATTTGTTTCTTCTTTTCTTTTACTAACTCAATGTGTCAAATTATGTCCAATGAATTTTTTTAGAGGATTATGGGTTTTTCTGCAGCCTTGACTTTCTAAAAATATCTTTATTCCACCATTCCATTGATTGATAGTTTGATTATAGAATTAAGTGTTGATGTCATGTTTGCATCTCAGTCTTAACTCCACAAAATTCATTTGGGGAAATATTGCTTTCCCATGTCTAAGGTTCGATTTTGAGTTCTCAAAACTGTCATATATTTTACAAGAGGATTTTATGCCCACTTTGACAATTTCTATAATTTTTCTAGAAGTGGTTGTGTCCCTATCTGCTGTGGGTACCCTATCACTTTTCTTATTTCATGTCTTATGACACCTTGTTATAGATGGTCATGAAGATCGTTGCAGGTGCACAGTGTCACCTCTGATCTGAACTCTGGACTTTACAAGAATAGTATTTAGGAAAATCATCCATTGATGAGTAGAAGTTTAAAACATTTTTATGAGTGAGATAAAGCATATTCATTACACATTTGTATATATAATATGTTGTACTACCAAAACTGAAGTGAAATTCATAAAAATTCACATACTATTTTATGCATAGTCCACATTTAAAGTAAAAGTTTGCATATCAAAAATGGAGATCATTTGATTTTCACAGCCCCAAGGAGGACAATATGTTATCCCACATATATCTAATCAGTTTTAGCAACTTGGATCGCAAACAGAGAAAATCACAGTATTAATTTTTGGATGCAGATGTGTAGTTCACATTTAACATCATGGGTTCTCCTCTCAAATAGTTTCAAAAAGACTATGACAATTCTCCTCCATTTTTGCAGTCCATGGGTAATATTGTCTTGCATCTACAATGATCATCTTTGTGTCTCTCTCATGCAGTTACAGATGAAAGATGCAGCTGAATATATTCAAATCAAGTATCCAATTTAGTTGAACCCCAAAAGAATTCATTCGCATGGCTAGCATTTGAGGTTGCCTTTCCTCCTGTGCTCACAAGGGTGTTTAAGTAGCGTGCTTCCATTTGACTTGTCTCTTGTTGCTTCATGAAAAATGATAACTAGTTCTAAGTTCAGGGAGGGCATTCTGAAGAGCAAGCATTGTAAGAACCCCATGAGAACACTCATCTCTCAGAAGTCATGCAATGCCACCTCTTCTATATTTCAATAGTTAAAGGAGTTATATCGTGTGTCCAATTGGGGAAAGTGAAATATGTTTGTAAACTTACTCCTCCGCAATGAAGGTTTAAAATGAATTTCTATAGACTGCTTTAGATTGTCCCAAGTAGGAATAATTGCTATAACATAGATAGATATTTGAAATGTATTTCAAGTGTTGTTAGCAGTTACTGTGGATTATGCATTGAATGTTTAAATGTTTTTAATTTTATAAACTAACTGATATTTAAAACTGATTGCAAATTAAATTGCATAGTAATATAGTCTCCCACAATACTCTCCCCAAATTTTCTCCCACAATACTCTCCCCAAATTTTACTGCAAGCATTCTGGAAATGTTATCATTTTAACCTTAGTTACTTTAAAGTTTGTTATATTGTATAAATTTCTGCAGCAATCACACCATGTAATTGACATGAATCATCAACATAATTTTTGTTTTGTCCTTTTTATTTCTATGTTTAAATTTTTTATGTAAAATACCTCTCAATTGATTTTTTCTTAGTTTTTTTTGTTATAGTGAATGTTTAATATTACTAACAAATTCAAATATTTGAAAATTTAAAAACTTAAACTTTCAAGAATATTAGTGGAAGTTTTGATTTTTTTAATTATCTATTTTAACCACAAAGATAGCATTACTCAAAAAGGTGACTTTTTATACTTTTCTTTCAAATGCTTTCTTCAGTCATTTTTTTCCTTTTTTGCTAGTTAAACTGGTCTATTGGGTTTCTTTAATTAATATCTCCTCTACATTTTATATGTAGCTTGAGATCATTTCTAATTTATTGCCTAGGAACAATATCAAATTACTGTCTGTTTATATTATCACTAATTATAATCACCAATATTAATTTCTGTTCCTAAATTAATCGTTCTTTTCAGGTTTCTGACATGCCAAATGAATTTCCTTTAATTGGTAAATAGAGTTCATTGTGATTTTTGTTTCTCTATTTTTTTTTTCTGTTCTAAGAATTGTTCGCTTTCTTATAGTTTACAGGCCATATCAGCTTGCAGTTTTTTCAGCTGTCTACTTTCTTTTTATGTCTTCAGACTTTTTTTACTTCCCCACCGCCTTCATCTTCTGACTTCTTGTTGCACATTTACTCCCATATACCTGGTGAACATTCTTCGGGTAACGTGTAGTTGTGATCACTGTTTCTGTTGGGCGCCATCGGCTTGGTTCCCATCACAGAGACCCTGTGCGCAAGAGAAGGAAGCAGTGGCTGGTCTTGCTTTAGCCTCAGAGTGGTTAGGGTGGAATCTATGGTGGAAGCTGCTGGGTCAATCTGTCTTGGTGAGAGACTTCCTCTTTACCAAGCTCTGCTTTAACAAGCGAGGTGTCCTTTGCCTGGGATTTGTCTCTCACAACATGTGCAAAGCACATGAGACTTCGGCCTGGCATCCCCTCTTCTAAGTACCATTCTGGTTGTACTTCTTCAAAGAAAATTTTTCTGGTTTTGTTTGTGTCTTTATTTTTCTGGCAGTTCTCACTGTTTTAATTCTTTTTCACCAGCACTATAGTTCAAATACTTCTGTTCCTATTCAGTGTCCAACTTCCCCACACATGTGATACTTCTTCTAAGTGGATTCTGACTCAGAGCAGCCCTGAAGGACAAGGTCGAGCTGCCTGCATGGGTCTCCAGCGCAGACTCTTTTCAGGAATAGAAAGCCTCATCTCTCTGGTGAGGAGCGGTGGCATCATACTGTTGACTGTGCCTTTAGAAACCCAATAGCATGGCTTGCTCAGGCACTTCTTGGTCCTCAAAGTGCTATCCTTGTTTTAACATGTTCATGAGAGAAATTTTGTGTAGATTTGCCTATTACATCTGGCATTTGATTTCTTGACTGCTGTCCACATTGATGTGGATCCAAGGAAAATGAAACCCTTGGTGTTAGCTGCATTCCAGTGGTTTCTGATTCTAAATGCCAAGATGTAGGAAGCACTGTTGGGTCCTATTCCGTACTCACAACTATTGGCATGTTTGATGTTTGATCTCATTTTTGCAGCCACCATGACAGTACAATTTATGGAGAGCATTTCCTTTTTACTAACCTTCTTCTTTGCCAAGCGTAGTGGCCTGCTCCAGGGACTCATCCCTCCTGATCACATGTCCAAAATATATGAGACAAAGTTTTGTCATTCTCATTTCTCTTTATTTTCTTTGTGTTCTCTTTCTTATTTTATACACAAGCCATTTATTTGCTACATGTGTGTTTGTGTGTGTGTTCCTGTCTAGAGTTAAACAATGAAATTCCTGCAACCTACAAATTGGAGTGTGAAGTAAACTTCTTTAATAAGCTCCCATTCTCTGGACCAATTTGTATACTACTTACTGCTCTTCTGGATAACTTTGAAAATAGATACTCTTTGGTTTTTTCATGTTTGTTATTATCATTTCCATTTTAACCTCTGAGAGTACTCTAAGTCCCCCCCCCCCTTGATCCAGTTGTACATTTTTTTCTCAGAAACTTTTTGAGTTGGCTTAATTGCTCATGTATTTTCTTTATAATATAAACCTTTTTCTCCATTCACTATTTTAAAATTGTTTTTCCCATTTCATGGACTAAAATGAAAATTTTAAAGTTATAATTTATAGATTTCTTAAAGTTCTTCATTTAATATGAACTTGATGGTACAGGTATATTGAAACAAAAGTGTAGGCTTTTTTCTATCTTTTACAAAGTCATGTTGGATATCTTCAGCATTTGCTTCATCCATATCTATACGAATAGATTGCTTGAATCGATGTAGTCTTCCCCAAGATGTCAACATATTTGCCTCAATAAAGATTATTTTCTACAGCTTTTTTCTTGCATGTTACAGAAAGGGGTCTTACATTTTTTATATTCAAACCTTTTCTTCTCTCTTTTTAAAATGATGGGAAATACTGTTTTTCTGCTGCTCTGTATTCGTGAACATTAATTTTAGATTTTGGTCTGTGATTAATGTCTGCTTTATTCAGACAGTTTCTTTTTATTTTCAGATTTTACTATATTGATTTCTATCCTTTCTAGGATTTGTTAACTTTTTTTCACTAACCATCTTTGGCACAAACATTGGTTTGAAACTTAAAGTTCTATTGTTCCATATATGACAGAACACATGAATTAAATAAAACAAACAAAAATCCTCAGTCAAGTAATACACTAACCAAGTAAGATGTATTGTACAGATTATGTTCTGTGAAATGAGCTCAAATTTTCAATTTCTTTATATAAAAATGCAATGTATATTTATATGATTTTTATGACTGCTATCCTTGTTCATGGTGTCATTTGGTTCCTTATTCCATCTCAAATGTTTAACTTATACTTCAAAAATGTTTTCATGTATTAGAATATCACAACTGCAAAACCTGGAATGGAGACTGGTAATTTTTCTGATTAGTACCATGTATCTGAACATAATCACTTTGAGACAACTTTTTAGCACCATTGTACAGGGGAAAAGTCTATAGGATGCATCAGATGCAATAATTACAGTAGCAGCTCTCAAAGGATTAAAGCACTGCGAACTATACTGGACCCACTTAAGATCAGGCAAATTAATTCCCAGAGGAGTTATGTACTATTGTCTCAAGTAAGGAGTAATAATTGTTTCTTATTTGCTGAAGCACACTCCATACTATGTAGTAGATTATTCTCAACATGCTTTTTTCAATGTCCTGAAATATGTTAAGCGGTGATGGAAGTCCAGGTCAGTGAACAGCGGGAATAGAGCAGCACCAGCGCAGAGGTAAAATTACAATAGAGGGTCCTCCTCTAGTTGATTTTAATTTATATTTTTGTAAGTGAGGTCAATTTTGTTATAAGACTCCTGGAATCCATTACCAAAAGCAAGTCTTAATTTTCTAGCCGTCAACCAGATGGCAGTGTAAATCTGGGCACTTTATGGGAAGTGAAGTGTATGCAAAAATAAAAGTTGTACTTGAGTAAGTAATGCTAAATGACTGGGTTAATGAATTTAGCACTGCTTTATTTCAAATATGTCTTTCTTAATAATAATGCCCTTTGCAAAGCCATCGAGTAATGTTAATTAAATCTTTGCTTAGTTTCACAGTTGTGTTTAATTAGCTCAATCACTTTTTGAAATGTAACAGGCTGTAAAAGGAGTGATCTATTGAAAGGATGTTTAATGGCAAATTGTTAGCTGCCAGATTTGATCCCTGGATGATCGTTGAGGGGGGTGTGTGTGTGAAAGTGAAATGCATTAAAATCACAGTGTTTATAAACAGGCTTTGCAGCTTAAGAGGTTAGTGCATGCAATTCAAATGCTTTTCTTTCTATATTGGCAAGGAATACAAGATGAGTTTAATAGTAATGTATTGTGTACTTAAGCATTTCAATAAATGCAAAAATGACATTGACAGTAGGTTTGGTATGGCTGTTTGGAATATGCTATTCCTGAGGTAGAATTTTATCTTTAGAGATAAAAGAAAAAATAGTGCTGAGGTGAATATGTACTTCATTTCTGCTTATGGGAAAAATGTGTATTAATACCCTAAGGATACTTCCTCTACACTGTGATAATTACTATCAAATCTTTATATAAGCATATACTTACTTGATTAACTTTAAGAAATCTTGGTGATTCAATGGTTAAATACTGATCTGCTAACTGAAAGGTTGGCAGTTCAAAGGTATCAACTGGTCTGTGGGACAAGGGTGCAGCAATCAACATCTGAAAAGACTTAAAGACCTAGAATCTCCTGAGGCAGTTCTATTCTATCTTATGTCCTAGAGCATCCCAAATGCAATGGCAATTTTTTAAAAATAATTATACATACAGGCAGAATTTTAATTAAAGCTCAATTTCTAGGCTATGAAAAAATAAACTTTTATTTCACTATTTTCTAGTAACACATTAGCTGTATCAAATGTATTTTTTTCTTTAATGGGAAAGAAGTAGTGTGTTACCATTGTTGTACCTAATCTAGGAAGTCCTCATTATTAAGGTATTAATTGGAATATGCAGGGGCAACTAGTTTAAGAAAAAAAGGAAAACTATGATAATGAAAATGAAAAGACATTTCTTATCTAAATAGTTGCCCTTTGATGTTTCACATTAATGCTTATAGCAATAGAAATGCTTTAGAGTTAATAAATTACTTGAGAGCAATATGGATAAAATCTTGCATTTATCAAAGCTTTGTAATGAATGTTTACATAACACATATCTCAAATGATTATTATATATTCACTGTCTCAATACATATTATGTTGCTAGTTGCAGTACAGAATAATAAAAGCAAGTGGTTCTATTTTTATAGTCCTTAATTTTGATGGAATTTTTATTCATATGATTTCAGTATAGAAAATACAGTTATTACAGGCACCTTTTCCCATATCCCTCTTTTAAAAATCTTGTCTTAGAATGCCATATAATCTTTGTAACTGATTAGTCGATGTTGATACAGAATTATGAGCCAATGTCCAGAGTGTCAATTAGTGTTCACTCTTTGTGTGATACAGTTATATGGATTTTGTTAAGTGGACAGTGTATCCAACATTACTATTTTATACAGAAAAAGTCTACTGCCTTGCCCTTTGTATTACCCTTTCATACGTGCCTCTACTATTCTGCTGATAGCTGATCATTTTACTCTCCATATCACTTTTTTTTTGGCAGAAGGTCTTATGTTAGGAATTAGTCAAAATGTAGCTTTTCTAGATTGGTCACTTTCATGTCAAAATATGCATTTAAATTCAACCATATCTATTCATGTCCTGACAGCTCATTTCTTTTTATCACTGAGTAATATTCTATTTTTTTGGCATCATCACAATATGTTTATTCATTTTTTCCACTAAAGGAAATTATATTTGCTTTCAGCTTTTCTGGTTATGAATAAAGCAACCTCAGTCATTCACATGCAGGTTCTGATGTGCACATACAGTTCACACTAATTCAGTGAAAAACCGAGGAGGACTATAGTTAGATCATGGGGTAAAACTGTGATTTCCCTTGTTAGAAACTGTTAGATTGTTTTCAAAAGTAGCTAGACCATTTCATATCCTCACCTGCAGTGAATGAATGCCTCTGCTGCTCTGCAATGTCACATATATTTATATGGCCTGTGTCTTCTCCTATAATTTTAGATGCTCCTTTATGTATTAGTATCTTATGGTATTTTCATTTGATATTCCCTAATGTCATGTGAAAGATTTTCATATATGTACCCATTCTAAAGATACATGACTGGCCCAACAGATTCCCCAATTAGAAAACAATATTATTTATATCACATGCAGGTAAAGTTTTATTGATCATCCAACAATGTTTTTAGCAGTATAGTCATAGTAACCTGTCCATAGTTCAGGCCAGGTTCAAAAGAGAACTTGAAACAGGGGATATTATTGCTAATTCCACATGAGTCTTTGCTGAAAACTACTATCAGACAGCCTTTTACTTGTGTTTTATTGACTATGCCAAGACATTTAATTCTATACATTATATAAAACTGAATAGCTTTGAAAAGAATGTGAATCCTGAGATATCTCATCAAGAGACTGTAGTGTGAACAGAACATGGGGGTAGTGCATGATTTAAAAATCAGAAAAGGTGTGAATCAGGTTTATTTCCTCACAACACACTTATTCACTCTCTATGCCAAGCAAATAACCAGGGAACCATGATTACATGAAGAAAAATTTGACATCAGATTAGGAGGGAGGCATGTTTGTAATAACCTGTGCTATGCAGTTAACACAGCCTTGCTTGCTGAAAATGGGGAGGGTTTGAGGCACTTGCTGATGAAGATCAAGGATTCAGCCTTCAGGATGGATTAAAACTCGATGTAAAGAAAACTGAAATTCTCACAAGACCAAAGGTAACTTAGGATAAGTGAAGGGAAAAAATGAATTTGTCAAGGATTTTATCTTGATTAGATCCATAATCAATGCCCATGGGAACAGCAGTCAAGAAATTCGAAGATACATTTCATTGAGTAAATCTGCTCCAAGACCTCTTTAAAGTTTTGAAAAACCAGGCCGCTACTTTGAGGACCAAGGTGCATCTGCTGCAAATCATAGTACTTTTAATTCCCTAATATGCATGTGAAATGTGGACATTGAATAAGAAAAATTGAAGAAGAACCAATATATTAGAATTATGGTACTGGTGAAGAATATTTAAAGTAACAGAGACTGCCAAAAGACCAGACATATTTCTTTGAAGTACAGACAAATGGTTCCTTGGAGGCAATAATGGAGAGACTTTTTTTCACCTGTTTAGGACTTGTTCCTAGATAAAGACACCACGATTCTGTAAGTGGCTCAGCATTGAAAAAGTGAGATGGCTTTGACAAGTGAACTGACACAGTGGCTGTACGAAAGGCTCAAACTTAAGAACAGTTGTTAGGACAGCATTTTGGTCTGTTGTACTTTGGGTAACTATGAATGAGAACTGACTTGAGAAAGTGCAAGATGCCACATGAAAGAAGCCCAGGTGGGACAGTGGGTAAAGAACTGAGCTGCGAACTATGAGATCTAAAGTTCAAACGTCAGTGAAACAAAACAGGCTGGCTCTTCTCTTGAAGATTTGCAGCGCTTTTCTATTCCATAAGGTTGCAAAATTTATCATGTACTTAATTGTACTTAATTGCTTTTGTTTTTTTTGCTTGGATGAGGTACCTAGTCAAGTCTTTTTCACATATTTTAATTGATGTTGTGTTTTTTATTTTTTTAGAATATAGTTTCCTTGCATATTTGAGAAAAAATCCCTTTAAAAATATGCATTTGGCAAATACTTTCTTCCAGTTGGTGTCTTGTCTTCACATTCCCATAAAAATATATTTAACAGTCTGGAGGCTTATAATGTTAATGAAGCCTGACATGTCTGTGTTTTCTTTCTTTCTTTTTTTTTTTTTTTTTTTTGCATCACTGCTCTCCGGTGGTGGGAGTAGGAGTCCCAGCCCCACTGCTGGAATTGAACCTCCGTCCCAGTGGGCCGCAGTCCCATGCACAACCACTACGCCACCGGGGCTCAGCCCCTGTGTTTTCTTTCATGGACACTTTTGGTTTATTGTTTAAATTATTGCCGAACAAAAGGTTATTACATATTTTTAAAGTCACCTTTGAGATATTTGTATTTTTCATCTTACATTTGAAGGGGTCCTTGATCACTTTTGATATTAATTTTTGTGAAAGATGTAAATTTTATATCTAGATTTATTTATTTTTTAATGTGGATAGCTAGTTCCAGCATCATTTATTTAAGAGACAATTTTTCTCCAATGAATAGTTTTTGCTCCTATGTCAAGGATCATTTTACAGTATCTACAACAGTTTATTCCTTGACTTTCAATTTGACTACATTGATCTACTTGTTTATTCTTTTGCCAATAACACCGTCTTGAAATCTGTAGCTTTGTCATAAATCTTGAAGTCAGGTAATATAATTCCTCTAATTTTCTAAATATGAGATGTGTTTTCTTTTTTTGTTTTTATTCAATATTTTTGGCTTTTTAAATAGATTTCAGAATCACCTTGTGATATCCACAAAATAATCAAATGGTGATTTTTATTTTAATTTCATTGACTCTGTAGAGAAATTTGGTAAGATTTAAGCTTTGACTCTATTGATGGACTTTTAATGTCTTTATAACTATTTAGATTTTTCATGAGTTAATGTAATAATATGAAAAATATAAATTATAATTAAAAACTATTTTCCATTTTTACTACTTGTTCATTGACTTCCCATTTTCTAAATTGCTGTTTTGTAGTCCTAATTTTATGTATTTCATTAGTTAGTTTTGAAAAATAATACTCTTTGGTCATTAAATAAGATTCCAGAGAAGACAGCTTTATGATGGTCATTAATTTGTAAAAAAATCTTTGGCATCACATTTTATAACTTTAAATAAATATTCAAGAGCAAGAACACAATTCTCACATGTAAATTCTTACATGTGAATCATTCTACTTGCATGCTTATATAGTGCTTAAGAAACAGCATTATTTTCATATGTTCACAGAATTATAAAAGTTATAACTGGAGTCTTAAGTACTTATCAGTCCATCTATAATTAAATATTCATATAAGCTATTTGAGAACATATTTCCTAAGGCAGGGCTCTTTCCTGTAGAAAGTGCAATTTTGATGGAAATAATTATGTCCATAAAACAATTAAAGAAGAATGAAAATGGTGTAATCAAATGATAAGTATCATGATTTATTCAGTAATCATGCAAATAAGTTCGTCAGTAAATCACCAATGCACAAAGCTATATTTTAGAGCAAATTTGTGAACTCGAGTTGATTTGAAGATGGACTTGTCATTTGATAATTCCTTCCAAAATTTTGGATCCTACTGTGCATGCTTGAGTCTCTTGACTTTATTACAAATAAGATAATAAAAAAATTCAGAAATCTTGCCACCAAAGAGCAGAATTTTAAAACTATTTATCTCCAGTGACAGTATAAAGCTAGAAAAGCCTAAAGTGAAAATGAATGAAAGACTTTCCTGAGAGAGTAGTGATTTATCTATAATATAGATTAAAGTCTAGAAATTGGCCAGTTGAAGAAGGACCATATCCTCTTTGCAAAGGCAGTCTTGAAAATGCATGGTATCTGAGGAATACAGTGAACTTAACTTTGTTAGCAATCACAGGATAAAAGACTCCTGTGGAGGGGAGTGGGGAGAAATCTTTCAGGAAACTTAGGCATAAAAGATATATATATATATATATATATATATATTTCTGGTGTAGAGATTTCCATTTTAAAACAATTGTTATCAGAACTACAAACAGAAACCACACTCAGTGGCATGGGGTAAAGTCCAACTCCTACGGATCTGACATGGCAGCCCAGAACATCGCCTTTGGGTTTCTGAGTCTGTCAGTCTTCAGAGGAGCAGATTGGCTCTTTTTCTTTGCTGACTGACTGGGTGTTTCTGTTAGTTTAGTACCACACCAAGACTGCTTTTCCCCAGAATAAGTTTATGGTAGATGCATTTTCTATACTTCTTTCTGCTCCAACGCTGTATTGTTGAAAATTGTGTTCATCTGTGTACTAGATTTGTTGGTTTTGTGCTTCTTCCTTTTTATTCCTGTATCAGCTTTATTAGTAAGAAAGAAGACCCAATCAAGAGAGCGTTTTGAGCTTCCAACCCTTTTCTATTCCTCTAACTAGTTAAGAGTCCTCAATCAACCAACAGGAAACTGACATCTTTAATTGGTTTCTCTAGAGCAACAAAACTAGTAAAGCATATAGAAATATGATGAAGTTTAAAGATTATTTAAATTTTTCCTAGTCAAGGTCTTCATTATTGAGTGGACTTAAGCATTCTTTAATGGTTAAAACCAAATTCAACTAAAATAAAATTTCAACTGAGATGGCTGGCTCTGGGCATAGAATGGTATGTGGACCAGCCCTGTAATCCATGATGTTTCAAGGTTGTAGCATTTTCTTTTCAGTGCTGAACAACAATGCACCACTTGTTTAAAAAAATTACTGATAACTCTTACAGATAATATAACAATACATGATTTAATATATCTAGCATAATTTTATAAAACTGGCCATCATCATTTCCAAAACATTTTCTTTCTTTTTGAACTCTTTGGTGTTTGCTCCCTTTTGTCCTCACCCTGCAAACCCTAAACATCCCCCAGGAACTCTTATTATTATATTATATATTATAATTATTATTTACCATATCATACACCATCCAGTGTATTCATTCACCTACAATTCTATTATCCACTCCCCTTAATTATACAGTCATCATTGCTATTTTCATACTTTTAAGAAAGCATTCTTCTCATTAGTATTTCTGAAGGTTGAATCCCTCTTGGAATTCATGCATCAAATAATCTTACTTATACAAATGAAATACGCAAATCTAACAAGATCATTAAGGAAAAAATAAGGCCATAATAATGAGGGGAGGAAATATTAAGAACTTGAGGAGTGTTACATGTTTCATCAGTGCTGTACTGCACTCTGGAAATAGCATCCCTCCCTTGTGGCCTTTCTTTGAGGTACTGTCCAGTTATCTTACATGTGAGTTTGGGGTGTCCACTTTGTCTACGCTCTGTCAAATCAATTTAATTGCTTTGTTTGAATTTCTTATACCTAGTCCCAGCAATACCTCATGATCACATAGGCTACTGGGCTTCTTCCATGTTAGATTTGTTACTTCCCTGCTAGATCACTACTTGATTAACATCAAGCCTTTAAGCTCCCAGACACTATGTATTTTAATAACCCGACACTGTCTGCTTTCTTCACTATGTTTGTTTATGTACCAATGTAGTCTTCAGCACTCATGCCCAGAAAGTTAATTTGAAGTATTGCCACATTATTAGAACACAGTGTTCATATACTGACGTAAGATTTAAGTAGAGGCCCAGAGTCCATTGTCCATGTGCTTCCTTATTGTATTTACCTAAATATATATGCGTGTATACATACATACAAATACACCTACCTTTATATATTTACATATATGCATATCTATATTTATACATGCATACATATATAAGCTTTACTTTTCTGTTCTTTCCTCTATTTCTTTTTCCTTTTCTCTTGCCCCACTATCATATTTACACATCATTCTTCTCACACACTTTTCAATTAATCAAACATGACCAGGAAAACTACATCCTCTTCCTCATCACCCTTGCAGTTCCCCTGTCTTGTTGTTATTGGCTTGCCTCTCCCTTCCCCTGCATCCTTGTCTCCAATGCCAATAGGTCCATAAGTACTGTTTTTGTCCCTTGGTATTGCTTCTTATCCTGTACATTTTATAGAGCTAGACATCAAAAATAATAGGGAAAAAAAGGTGGTAAGAAGCACCGTACAAATTGTTCCAAATAGTTTCAAGTATAGCTGTTGTCCTGACTCAGAGTATATGACTATCTTTCCATTAAATAGTGAGCATGCACTGTTATAATCCATCAATCTAATCCCCTTGTCTTTCAGGCAACCACATCCCAGGGCCTGCGTACATAACAGCACTTGTACCCTTTTAGTCCTCAGCCTTCATGACTGAGAGGTGCACCTTCTACAAGACCCCCTTACTCTTTAAGCAGCTGAAGGATCTTCAGTAATTGTTTCTCTAGTACCCTACTCCCAAAGCACCATAATATGGCAGTCCAGGTTATAGAGAAGCAAATCTAGAGACAGTCGTAGGTATAAGAAAGAGCTTTATACAAAGAGTTACTGTATATTAAGAAAAAAATTCAGGCCAGATCAGATCAAGTCAATAAATCTGCTATTAACCTATATGTCCCACACACCAGTTTCATGTTTCCTCTTCAGACAGTCCTGCAATGATGCCTAATGCAGGATATCACAGAACAGTAGATTAAAAGTCAGTTGGATCCAGTGGCAATAGAAGCATTGCTGCACTGGTGTGGGTCTCCAAGGGACTCCTCCAGCTCTTGGATGCCCTACCTCCAAATCCAATTTCCTCCGGCCACATGGGCCCCTGTCATCTCCAATGAGAAAGCTTACCACAAACAACTTACTGTAGTAGAGATCACCAATGCTTGCTATGAGCCAGTTAACCAGATGGTGAAATGTGACCTGCATTATGGAAAATACATGGCTTGCTGTCTGTTGTACCATGGTGACATGGTTCCCAAAGATGTCAATGCTGCCATTGCCACCATCAAGACCAAGCGCAGCATGCAGTTTGAGGATTGGCGTCCCACTGGTTTCAAGGTTGGCATTAATTACCAGCCTCCCACTGTGGTCCCTGGTGGAGACCTGGCCCAGATGCAGTGAGCTGTTTCCATGCTAAGCAACACCATACCTGTTGCTGAGGCCTGGGCTCGCCTGGACCACAAGTTTGAACTGATGTACACCAAGTGTGCCTTTGCTCACTGGTGAGCAAAGTGTGCCTTTGTTCACTGGTGTCGGTGAGGGATAAGAGAAAGAGAGTTCTCCAAGGTCCGGGAGGACATGGCCGCCCTTGTGAAGGACCATGAGAAAGTTGAGCAGATAGTGCAGATGGAGAGAATGAGGGTGAAGTGTATTAACCTGTCGCTTTGTACACTCCGTTGTCTTGGGACTTTTATATCGGTTGCCCTGTAAAATTGTCCTGTGACCTCTGTCAATAAAGTGTTTTCTTTTTAAATGTCGAAAAGCGCTCTGGCTCCATCAGTGTAACTCCATGTGTCTTTTCTACAGGAACATCTCGCAGGAAAACAAACCAGAGAGAAAGAGTGTGTGTCTTGTCTTCAGAGAGTTATTTATCTGTTGCACCTCCAACGGAGGTCATCAAGCTGTGACCTGATTGACAGGCTAGACTCCACCCCTTCCTCAAGTGGCCAGTAGATTATTTATCTGCCATACTTACTCTGAGGGTCAAACCTTTGATTTCTTTTTTCATCTTTTGAAGAACTTGATTGACAAATTTCTCAGGTCTCTCATGGGGTGCATATCAATGTACTATGTTGTTTGCCTCTGCTACTGGTCCCTTGAGCATTAAATATTGCCAATCCTTACCTCTTGTTATGACCTGCATGATATCTACCTATACAATTAACATAGATATATAGTTAACATGATATCATATGTCTTCTATTATATTTACTGACTTCTATCATAATGTAAGCAAAAGTCAAAATAATATTATTTTTTAAAGTTATCATCAAACTTAATGTAACTCCGGGCAATCCCTTGTGTGCTTGGGTAGAATGGTATTCTACAGGTATTGCAAGCATTGATTTCCTAGAAATAGTTTTCTGTACCTCTCATCTGAAATGCGCCTTAGTGGACTACGATCACCAACCAACTGACTTGTAGTTGATCACATTGACTCTTGACCATACAAGGACTTCTGGAATGTGTTGTTTTGGTATGCTATTGAATCAATTGCTCTTCATCCCAGCTCTGATGACACAATATAACCTTAGGTTTTATTAATCTCTGCATGCCTTTTCATTTCCTGCATTACTTAACATTTTGTTTTTTTATCTCAGTCATAAAATTCAATAAACTAACTCGAAACCAGAAAACTGTCACTTCCATCAAGTTCATTCCCACTCCTTGTGACCCCATAGGACAAAGTAGCACAGCCCCTATGGGTCTCAAAGACTAGCTGTTTACAGAAGTAGAAAGCCTCATCTTTCTCCCACTGAGCAGCTGGTAATTTTGAACCACTGAACTTATTGTAAGCAGTGCAGCCTATAACCCACTTTCTCACCAGGTTACGTAATAAATTGGCTAACGTGCTAACACCAAAAAGAACTGAAATCTATTCCTTATTCTTTCATGTAAATAATAAAAACAAATTCCAAGTGTCTGACACAGTGGGAAATAACGTGGCAACAATAAGGGTAGGATGATGAATAAAGCATATCCTCCCACCCTCATCTTGCCCCTCAGGAAATAGGCTGATAGCTATTACTCAGAACACATAAGGAGAGCATGATTTTAAGCATTTGATGGAAATCACGAAGGCTTGAAGGACTTTCCTCCAGGGGCACCTTGAAGGAATTCATGTTTCTAAAATAGGAAATATTTATCACGACTTTGAGAACAGCAGCAATTTCAAGCTACAGTGTCAGCATCACTAGAGTAAATGAACTTTCTGGCCTCTTGGCCATTGTGCTGCTTCCATCAACATGGTGTGCTTTATTTCAAAGAAATTATATTAACTAAGATACAGAAGAGATTATATTGATTCATACCAATTATATTAACTCAGCTATAGAAAGGTTGAATTAATCTTGCATATTAATGTAAAACAAGATGAAACAATTCCCTCTTCATATAGAATTGAATTTTCAGAAAATTCCCAATTACAATGTGTAAGTAGAATAATACAATAACATTTTCTAAGTCACACTTTATTTTCTTTCCATCTGTTAACAGCCTTATGATTACATTTTCATATTTAAAATATCTCAGAAGGTGATTTTCCCAAAATTTTAAATTGACCTTTGAGGCATTTCATTGCTGCTAGAGTTCATTTTCTACTTCTGGAGTATGTCGGTGCAATTTTGTGTCACTTACAATATCTGCAGGTATAGAGGCAGAGAAGTGTTCCAGTGTTGTGCTAGTGACTTGAGGTGTGTGGTCATTGAGGTGCTACATCCTGGACATGAAATTTCTGTCTTTTTATTTGTTGTTGTTTGGTCTCTTTGTGCTTCTCTCCAGTGAGAAAATGGTTGTAAGGAAATTGTTTCCTTAGGTTATTAGGAAGGTGCCATGGTTAACAATAGGTGATACTCATGTGAACAAGGTTATGTACATATAACTACAATGTAAAGGTATGGTCCTGATGGTTCTTGATTATAGTTAAAAGTGAATTTTTGTTTTGCCACTCTGGCTTCTGAATAATATGTATAACTAGTTTAAGCTGCCTTTTTTCAATAAAGCAAAATAAGGCTGTCCACATTTCCTTAAAGTTCTAAAATAATATATTAACTAAATGAAATAATATAATACTAAATTAAATATATTCAAAACTATTATAATGCTAAACTAATAAACTAAAGTAATATATTACATATACAGTGATACTTTGGGCATAGAATGACTTCAAGCTGAAAATTTCCACTACTGGATAACCAAAGTTTGAAATAAATCAGCTCTAGTATTTCTAATTTTTCATGGTTGTCACTCAACATAAGACTTAAAAAATCTGGAGGGACTTAGAGGGAGTCCCACAGAAATCACACAGTACTTGTGTTATCACCTTAAAGCATTCATCATTATGCCTTTTTTTGCACAAAATATCATAACTATAGCTCCAAAGAAAGTTGGTAATGCCAGCAGCAGAAATTCGAGAAACACCATAGAATTAGAAAAAAGATACAATGACTATATTTCAGTCAGGTCACCGCTTGTCTGCTTTGGCAGCTGAATACAACATGGCTAAGTCAATATTATCAGCATTTTAAAAAAAGAAAATTTGATTAAATAAACTAATGTAGCAATAGGTTTGAAATGATTAATCGCAAAACAAAGACCCCCAGACCATCCAAGAAGTTGAAAAGTTACTGCTAATTTGGATTAGTCAGAAATAGCCCCATGGCAAGAGTGCATCTGAAATGATATGCAAAAAAGGGTAAAAGTCTGCATAATGATTTGAAATCCTAGTAAATTAATTAATAAATGTAATTTTGGGGAACCAATTCTTTGATTTTCTATTATTTCTTATGAGAAAATAAAATTTCTCAAAACTTTTAGTTTTCAAACATAAATTTGGAGTAAATTGTGTTAGGCACACGAATAAATTTATTTTCCTGCTAATGCTTATAAATAAATCCCATGAAAGATTCTCTAAAATGTGTAAATATTTCCAAAGGCATACTGATCTCCTATATGAAAATCTACATTTTGAGCATAGGTTTCTGATTTCAGTGCTCTGAAACAAATTTTAAAATGATTATTTTAAGTAGTTTAAAATTTTTTAAATGCTTGGGGTCATATTTTGATTTTTGTCCTACATATTATATCTAACAATAGCTTACATTAAAATAAAGAAAGAAATGAGAGACTGGTATAGTAGTAATGAAGATATTTCATGATGTATGGCATAAAATAACTTGTTTCAACAGAAAATAAATGAGATATCACACTAAAAGCTGAGATGAAATGAGATTTTAAAAATCTCACAAGTTACCAGGAGTCAAAGAAATCTCATAAGTTACTGTGAGTCTGTGTGTGGATATGTCTGTGTATGTGTATGCATACATGTATATGTATTCAAATGTATATGTATTTCTTTAAAGTACAGATATGAGGACATAAATCAAATTTCAATCAAAGCTCTTTAATTGATAAGAGGAGAGAAAAATATCAGTTAAGGAGCCCTTTTGACACATTGTTAGTCATTCAGTAGTTAACCAAGTGATTGGTGGTTGGAGCCCACCAGTAGTTCTGCATCACAAAGAACTGGTGATCATCTTTTTAAAAGATTGAAGACAAGGGGAATCTATGTGGCAGTTCTATTCTGTCACTTGGGGACACTGCTTCAGAATAAAGTCTTCCACATTTCCTCACAAAACTTTCATATGCATAACATGGCAAACATCTAGCTGCAAGCAGGATTTAATGTCCACTACTTATGTATGTTAAACCTTGCTTAGTCTTTTCCATAAAATTGAAATATGTGTTTCTGTAAATTTTCCATGAAATATCCAAGTATCGAATAATTACTGAATTATTTTACAGGTGGCTCAGTAATCATTAAATGTGTATTTAATAATTCCCTTATGTTACACAGGGTTATTTTTTAGAGCAGCCATCAATATAATATGGTTTAGTTATATCATTCTCTGGAGGTCTGGTTTAATAAAAGAATACTTTAGAATATTTGAAATGTTGGCTGTATTTTTCCTTTGGATAATAGCCACTTAATGAGTTTCATCTCTATTGAACTTTCAATATATCAAATGGAGGATAATTAACTGAGCAGGCAAATGTCAGGAGTGCCAGCAGTACTTCTTCGAATAAAGTCTTTGGATTCCTACGCCTTAGGAGACAATCAAAATATGATTAGTTTTGACCCACTACATTGGAAAGGACAATGCCTGAAACTTTGTCTCTGAGGTGAACCAAGAGTATTTCAGAACATGGACACATCTCTGCTTAGAAAAATAATCAATTTGAACATAAATTGGAGAGTGGTAAAATGGCACATAGCTTTATTCTTATACTTTTAATTTGAACAAAAAATGTTAGCAAAAATTTTTCACTCTTGTCTGACTTCTCAGAAATCAGAAAGTGCAAACAGTTTGTAAGATTATTTCCTGGTAGAGTATCAATAATAATGCTAAATATCACCTCATAAGATAATTTTGTGCAATAATTTATATGCTGGGGCACATAAATAGTTGTCTTTCTCCTTGTTCTTTCTTTCATTGATTCCTGACTTTCACCTTTTTAGGAACCCTTGTAGTATAGTGGTTATATGGTTGTGCTACTTACCCCAAGGTTAGCTGTTCAAGCCTGTTCTATGGTAGAAAGACAGGGGTTTCAGGACACCCTTGTAAAGAGGTACAGTCTGGGAAATCCATAGAGCCACATAGTACTATCCTGTCCCATAATGTCTCTATGATTTACAATGAACTTGATGACATTTAATTTGGTTTAATATTTTTGCTTTTGTTTCTTTTGAAATTATTTGTGTCTGTTTTTTAGTGCCTGGCAATAGACATAAACAGTTTAAACATTATTTGTCATGTTTAGATATCTCCTTAAGGTTTCTTAAGATAATAAATTTTTCTTTTAATTTTTAAAATTGTTTTTTATTGTATTAAAGGAAAAAGTTAAAAAATAAATCATTTTCTTGGAGTCTCCTACAGCTCTTATAAAAATCTATACATCAATTGTTTCAAGCACATTTATACATATCTTGCCATAATCATTTTCAAAACATTTTCTTTCTACTTGAGCTCTTGGTATCAGTTCCTCTTTACCTCTTTCCTCCACCTTTCCACCCTCATGTCCCCTTGATAACATAAATTATTATCATTTTTCATATCATCAGGCCTCTATAAGTCAACTTCCTCCCTTTACCCACATTTCTGATGTTCATCCTTCTGGAGGTGGTGTCTGGTTTACCTCAATCATTGTGATCAATTCCCTTTTTTTCACCATTCTCTCCCCATCTTCCACCAACCTTATGGTATCACTACTTCCATTACTGTATATCTGTCCTGGATTCCATGTGTTAAGATCACTCATCTGTATCAGTATATAGACACTTCAGTCTATACGGAATTGTAAGGAAAAACTGGAGTCCTCATAATGAGAGGAAGGAAGTATTAAAGAACTGATGGAATGCTGGGTTTCATTGCTGCTGTACAAAACTCTGACTTGTTCTTTCCTTATGACCTCTCTGTGAGGGAATGTCCAATTGTCTACAGATGGGTTTGGGGTCTCCAATTAGATCCCTTCTCATTCACATCAATATCATTGCTTGTTTTGCGTCTTATATCTGATACCTGATCCTGTTGACTCCTTGTGTCTCCATGCTGTCCCCTGCAGCACTGTGGTTTGTGAAGATGTCCAGTCTCTTGGTGGCACTGACCCTATGGTCCTCTCTATGCCTTGGTTGCTCTGAGAAGGAATGTCATTCTCTAGATTGGTGGATGCAGTCTACTCTTTCTCTTTACCTTTTCGTTTGCTCCTGTGTGGTCTGGGCAGAACCACCACTCTGCCTGGATTTTATCTTCAGCGTTGTCCTCTGCAGTACAGTCTTTTGGGGAGGGAGAGGCTCAGTGTAGCTGGAATTAGGACTGGCCCTGCAGACCTTTCTCATCCTGATGCCACAAGCCTTGAGGATGATAACATTTTCAAGCATTAACATTTTGTTTAAAAAAGTTATTTTTCTCAAAGTAATCTATCTATCTATCTATCTATCTATCTATCTATCTATCTATCTATCATCTATCTACCTATCATCTAAATACCTACCTACCTACCTATATCCTGGAGTAACTATATACACATAAACATGTGAGGGGACTTAAAAAATTTGTGCAAACTTTTTATTATTTTTTAATATAATTTCCGCGTGAATGTTTGAAGCCCTGATGCATGTGTATATAATATACCTTTTATTTTATGATATTACAATAATGCATTGTAGAATATATGGCCTACAAATGTGATGTATTGCATTATTTTATGGATTTTTATATGTTCACTTTTATCTACTAATATGAATAATTTCCAGATAAAATACTTGTATGTGAAGTTCTACAGTAATTAGAAAGATACATATTTGTTCAATGATATAATTACCTTACTACCTGTGGCAGTCACCTAATCTGGTATCAATTTGAGGAAGAAGAGTGTAGGGGTGGAGTCTAGCCTGTCAATCTGAACATAGCTAATGTGATCTCTGTGTGGGTGTGGCCTTCTCTTGAGAATTCTGGGAAATGTGGTAATTCCTTCTTGAAAGCAGAGACAATGTCTCTCTCTCTTCACTTCCTGGGAGACACTTGAGACTGGCTCTCTGAAAGACATCCCTGAGGAGAAGTCACATGGACCTACCCTGATGCAGCCAGAAATCTGGACCTACAGAAGCCAAGTGGAGACTCCTGTCAGCGCTGAGATGCTTACAACACCATCGGATCCAAAGATTTTCTACCCACTTGGCTTGTGGTCATTCTGAATTTGATAATATTGCCTATGTTTCATGCATCTGAAGAGGACTTACAGATTGTTATTGGTCATATGGGCTAATATCGGAGTTATGACTTTGGGCTGGATTGGTTTGGAATGTTTTCTTAATGTTCATTTCTTCTTGTATATAAACTACTTCATTTTATACATATGCATACTTATGTATTTATTTCTCTAGTCTGCCTAGACTAACACAATACCAAATACTATTTATCATAAACCAGTCAAGTTTACAAGCAACATTAAGCATCACAGCTACTATTAGTCTTAAGGAGCATATCAACATTCATTACTCTGAGATTATTGTTAATGTCCAAAATAGTTGGACAGTAGGCATTGTTTTACTATCTTTACAAAACTGAAATGTGAGACAGTAAAAAATAGGCAGACTGGAATGAGCTGTCTGGTTTTCCTGCTTTGCTTGCTTATTGTCACTCATCAAGCTGTAGTTGTGTGACAGCTCCATGGCATTGGACAGTGAGCAATGGTTTCACTCAAAAGATTGCTTCTTCTTAGATGATGAGCGAAGACCTTCTTTGCTCCTGCACGCAGTCTTTCTGACAGGGTATCTCATATTGTAACCTTGAAGGTATTAGTCAAAGAATGCAACTCTGAAGGTACAAAGATTTTTTGAACCTCTGATTGTGTCAATTTTGCTAATATTCTCCATATAGACCAAGTCTATATACTATGAGTAGAGAAGTGAACTTAACCTATTTGCGGGGTGATAAAATTCAAGTCATTCCAAAATGTTGCATGAGTAGGATTAGTGCAATCATCTTTGCAAACAGTCAACCAAACAGTATAAATAACTGCTCACTTTTTTCCTTTGTACATCTTTTTGACAAGCTGTTCAGTTGATTTTTCCATATGAAATCTCAAATCATTACCAAGTTTTTCTTACTCCCCTCTGTAGCAATTCAATTTATTTGTAATTCCTCCATGATTCACCTTACAATTATGGATCATGGCCTCTAAGACAATATTGACTATTTCATTATATACTTACAATTAGCTTATTATTCCAAATTCTCTTATATTTCTAATATATATGTGAGTTATTTATATAATTCATATAATGTATGTTTATCACATTATATGTATTTCATCCTACATAATTTTATCATTAATATTATTATTTGTAGATTAATCTTTGTGTAGTCCTTTGACTAATTTGTTGTAATATCCAGGCTTTAGTTCTTTAGGTTTTCTCAAATACTGTCACCCCAGGATCTTGAAAAATAAATCTATTATTTTTTAATATATTATTCAGTTTTGTATATTATATTCTATTGGAATGATTTCAATTTCCTTATTTTTGTGGTAGATTATTTAAAGTTTTAGCACTGTAGAAGACTGAGCATATTGTTTTAAGATATGAAACCTGTGTTGGGCTATTAACTGCAAGGTTAACAGTTAAAAACCACCAGTTGCTCATGGGGCATTTTACACTAGTAAGAGTTAATCTCAGAAATCCATAGGGACAGTTCTACCCAGCCTATAAGGTCACTCTCAGTTGGTATCAATTCCATGGCAGTGAGTTTTTCTTGCTTTTTTTTGTCTTGTTTATATTTGAACATTTATTTTGATGACATGCAACCTTTAATTAATATGTAGACTCTGATATGTAGCTATTGGAAAGTTTATTCAGTCTCAATTACTCAGTAACTTAATACATACCTTGAGAGTCTTGTAGGTGCTACAACTTTTGTTTGGGAATTTAAAACATAATGTATGTACAATGATAAAGATGGCTTAATTATTTTTGAGGATTTTGATAGGGTCAGTTTTTACCTGGAAAATAACTTTATTTCTCTTCTTATTTTTTAATTACATCCCATGTACTGGTCATTATCCATAGAGCAAAATCCACCACAAAGTCATATACATGTAAGTAGTCTCATGTTGTTCCAGACACATTTTTCCTAAATTGGTGCTTTTTATATATAAGAGTGATACATGATTTTAAATGGGTGATGTGGTGGTAAAAAATTTTCACCCAAACTTCGTGAAGCCCCTTGTTTATCTCAGAATCATTCAGGGTTCCTGAGTATTATGTACGAGTTTAGGAACGCTTACGGGATTGTAGATCAAGGAATTTTACTGAAACAATTTAATTTTAAATTACATTGAGTTTGTTTACATAGAAATTTTACAATATCATATTGTTTAGAAGCCTTAAATACTGGAGTATTGCCTTTTTTGGTAATATAATAGTTCATGAATAAGTATTGTAATTTCCTTCTTACAATGAAAAAGTATTGACATTATTCTCAACTCTTATTATACAAGGATGGTATGCCTACTGGAGATATTATATTTAGATACACATTTCCCATGTGAAGTTCAATAGAACCCTATGCAGTTAATAATGAATCATCATTATATTTAGTAAATTAATTTAGATGAGATTGAAATCTATAAATCATAATAGATTAAAATGGCATGCTGATAATAATGAGATAACTTATTATGGTTTTTATGACCCTTTAAATTTGGCAAATGCCAAAAGAAATGAGAATTAAATTTAAAATTATCCCCTTAATTCCTAGAGATAACTTTGTTGACCCTGTGATATTTGATCATATGTTTATGCAGTAATTTATTTTTCTGGTTCATTCTGCTCTTTTGGTTTATGTATGTTCTTGTTTACATAAAATTTAAAGTATATTTTATGCATGAGTATTTGGTCACATTATTGAAACATAAGCATATTTATAATTTTAAAAATTCAGAATGTTTTTTCACAGTGGGATGTGGGACTGTGAATATCAAATCAATGGAGACAAAAAGGTGTATAGATAAATCTCTAATAATATTCTAAGAGGTGAAATAAAAGAGGTTTTTCTGTTAGGTTTAATTATCAACTGAAAACTTTACAATTCTTTACTAGTTGTATTATGGGTGTAGATGTGTTTATACAAGGATACTTTTCTTATGGATCAATGGTTTACAAAGGCTCAGTCCCTGGTGCAAGGTAATGGAGCAATTGCTGACAGAGTCATAATGCCTCCCACATGTGAGGTGACCTCTCTTTTTGCATGTGACTTGTTTGCATTATTTTCAGAGATGAAATATTACTATGGGAAGGTAAAACTATTGTCACTTTTTGCATATATCAGGATACTTGTTTAGGATACTCATCTCTTTTCCTCTATCTCATGTAGAAAACCATTGAAGTAATGAAAAGTGAGACAATTAATGTCAGCGAATCACATTAGAGACATTAAAGTAAAAAAACCACATAAGTGTTCTGTTTTAATATATTATTCATGTATTATTGAAGCATTTATAGTATCCATAATAAAGCTTAGTTAGACCTTTTGATAGAAATATACATGGTGAAATCATTCTACAAGTTAGAATCACATATGTCATCATAAAATTATCATAAACAGGACGTTTAAAATAATTTTATAATACACATCAATGTTCCTTTGTCTGAAAAGAAAATACAAAAATAAACTTTGTATAAGATGATTGGACAAAATTTTCCTGCGTTCTGTTTTCTGTGATTGCCTTTTAAACCAATGGGCCTTTGAATACTAGTTTTTAGGATTAAAGGAAGATGAGCATTGACAAAGATGCATTGACTGTGTACAAGGGAGACTGGAGAGCAAGGAGCAGTGAGGGGACAGATACTACCAGTAAAGGAAAATACACTCTTGTATATTCCTTGCTGTCCTCAAGAGATAATTGGGCTTAACAGTGTTCTGTGACATATCAAAGTAGTTTTTGAACACATAGGAAATAATTTAACTTTTTCTCAGAAGCTATGGAAAACTCAGCAGGCTATCTTAGGCCTGAGTGCCCATTTTTATAGAAAAATAATAATGGAGAAAATAAGTTTTTTCTAGACATTGTACAGTGGTTGGTGGTATATCTTTTCTGGCAAGCCTCAAGCAAGCCTCCTGATGCCTGACATCTACCTTACTCCAACTTCTAATGATATTTTGAGCCTATAAATATTTACAATATAAAAGTTATACTATAACTATAAAAGTTAACAGGAGTTTTACCTTCCCATTGTAATGTTCCATCTCTCAAAATTACAGAGGAGACATCTTTCTCCTAATACGTTTGAACTACTGATATAATCATTAATGAGACATATACTAACATTATCTAAGTTTAGTTGGTAAGAATTGTGTCTAAGAGAAAAAATGGGGAGTAAAATGCTTTCAATCACATATCTGAATGTGATCACGTTTTTGCATTACATTTTTGCAAATAATCAAAAATGAAATTGAAATATAAGGTTTATTCTGATTGACTATTCTGTCTGTAGATTGAAAGCCTATTTTAGTTTCATGGAAAAACAAACGGTTCAAAGGGAAAACAAACAAATTCAAACTCAGAGACATCCTAGTGCAAGGAGACTCATTGTAACTCTTACGGACAGCGCAGAACCACACTTAGGAGTTTCTGAGACAGTCACTATTGAGGGGGGTAGGAAGCCCAGGTTTTCTTCTGCAAAGTGGCTATTGGTTTCAAATGCTGACCTTGAAGATGGCAGTCCAACTTATAACCACCAGGTTTCCTCTCTGATTCAGAGGAATGTTGGTAAATTGAGGCATATAAAGATAAAGATGAAGCATAAAAGATCAGGTATTGGTAAATCTTAATATGATTTAATAAACCTGCCTGCAGTTGTTAATGAGACCAACAGATAAAATGGCACAGACTTCTCTGGTTCTCCACCTAGCCATATCTATTGAAAATAAAGTGTAGGCAATCAGTCTAGGAGTAGTAAGTTTGGTTGCATGGAAACCCAGAAGAAGGATCAGTCTTCCTCAGGGACTTCTTTGCGTAGATACATGATTTCATGGTAAGTATGGTTAACTGAAAATACTTAGTTTGACTGTTTTATCCATAAGTTTTGTCAATCCTATCACATGAACTGAAAATACTTAGTTTGACTCTTTTATCCATAAGTTTTGTCAATCCTATCAAATGACTTTATGGGAGCACACTTATAAAGTGAGAAATATTCTTACAGAATTGGTCAGTCATTTGTGCAATTCTGCTGGGTGAATAAATAATCCAGTTCAGAAACAAAAAGAGAGAGAATTCCGTGACCATCAAGAAAGCCACCAGTGAAGAGTACAGGAGATTCTTGTCTGAAAAGACAGAAGCATCGCAGGCACCAAGGGCAGCTGCATTGACAATATGAGACAGAGGCTAAGAACATGTGCTAATACAATGAAGGAGAGTCATAGAGCAGAATCAAGGATCAGAGACAGAGCAACAGGCTTCTTGGCCCATCAAACAAGGCCAACACCCAGTCTGAGAGACCTAGAACCAGTGTGAGATATGCTTCTCAGCTCAGGTGAGAACAGGCATTGTTTCCAAAGAATTCCATCTTTAACATTTTGTAATTTGTTTGCTTCCTGAACAAAGCCATGATTGAGTATTGTCTGTGAGTTCTGTGTGGCCCTTGAATTCATTTATCCAAGCCAGCAGAGAAGTTGAGTGCCATGGGAAGTTTGTGGGAGGGATGGTGTCTAAATTGTGTGAAAAAAACATGGAGGGCGAAGACATGCCTGGGTCTGGGCCTGCTGTGTACTTGGATTCTCCTTCTTTGTGTAGCCCGTGGAGCTCACACTTAACCCCCATGCCATTTCCTCAGTAAAAAAATTCCAAATCAAAACACGATGTCTTCGGTCAGTTTCTCTTCGATAATGTTAATTATAATATATTGTTTGTCCATTTTCACTTGTATTGAGCTTCCTGAAAACAGATATTTTGTGTTTATTATTAATTATATACTCAGAACACATGAAATGCCTGGTAGATAATTGATTTTCAACAAATGTTGAAGTTAACATTAACTTAATATTTATAGTTCTCAAGCTTTCTTTTAGCTCTCAAAAAAAAATTTTTTTTTTGGGGGGGGGCCTCACTGCTCTCTGGTGGTGGGAGTAGGAGGCCCAGCCCCACTACTGGAATTGAACCTCCGTCCCAGTGGGCCGCAGTCCTGCGCACAACCAGTATGCCACCAGGGCTCAGCCCAGCTCTCAAAATTTTGACCTACAATTTTAACCTTTTTATTTCTTTTTCCTTCCAATAAAATCCCTTGTGAATTTAAAGTTATATTCAGTGAAGTACATATGTAAAATAACATTTCTCAAAGTATAGTCTGACATCATTTTAATAAATACTTAGGTGTTATTTTACTAAAGATATCTATTTCTGCACTGTATTTTATAGTGCTAAATCAGACTCTTTTGAACATAATTCTAGGAATCAGGAAAAAGATATGTGATTCTTAGGAAAACAGCCATCTGAGAACCAGAAAGGAGAGTTGAAGGAAATTCCACTCTAGTGCCTCTCTCCCATCTATTCTCATGCACCATTCATGCTTCTTGGGTTTAGTTATTTATTGCCTGACTTCCGCATTCTTAAGATGTGATTGGACATAATCTTGCTTGCTTTGATGCATCTTCGTCCTCAGAGACATCTTTGCTCTTTGTCATTTTAAAGAGGTCTTTTCCAACAGATTTGCCTAATGCATTATACCATTTGATTTCTTGACTACAGTTTCCATGACTGTGAATTATGATTCCAACTGGAATGCTATACTTTACAATAATAATATTTTCTACCTTTACCATGACATTATCTATTGGTACAGTTGTAAGGATTTGAGATTTGTCGTGTTGTTTTTTTGTGTTCATTTGTTTTTGACATTGAATTGCATTCCATTCAGAAGGCTATCATCTTTTATCTTAATCAAGAGGTTCCTTAAATTCTCCCATTGACAGCAAGCATGACTCTGTTATCCTCATGGATGTTCCAGTGTCATTGTCCATTCTTACTCATCATAACATGATGTAGAGTTTCCGAGGCTGTAAATCATTTAAAAGTTAGGTAGTCCTGCCATGTTTGGTAAAGTATCCGATTTTCAAGAAGGAGGAAGGACTTCAATGAGTTGAACTGACCTAAGAAGTTCAAACATAGCATCAAGTTCAATCATGGGCTTACACATGCCAAATATTGAGAGGATGAAATACATGTGCTTATGTTTGTCTTGTCTTTATGGGATCACCATGAGTTAGGACCAAAACAGTCTTACCTGAAAATAGCAATGTCATGCACAAAAGTGAAAAGAAAATAATTTTACTGTTCCCCCGTTGTTTCTTGATTTTTTTTCCTCCACTGGAGAAAATTAACTTGAGTTTAGGTTTCTGTTTTCTAAAACAAGTATTCTCATCTCCAGCACTATTGACATTTGGGACAGACTTTGGTGAAAAGTGTATGGATCTCTTTCCTGCATGTCATGTCACATATTGAGCAGTAATAGTTATAATTATTTATAATTCAGCAGTCAGACATCTCCAAGACATGATCATTTCTAGACATAGCCAAACCTCTTCAGGGTAAGCAACCTCCACTTGAGAGCAAAGGGAAAGGGTTTGAATAGGACTCTGTTATTCTCAGAAGATTGCTCTTAATATGTTGAATAATGTGAGTTAGTTCACCACATGCCCATAAACCTGATTACTTCAGGCAAAATCATTTTTGTGTGAAATACAAACAGTTGGGTTACATACTAGCCTTTGTGAATTTACTAGTAAGAAATATGAGATTTAAGCCCATATTTTCATGTCACACATTTAAGAAAAAGTTATTATCCAATGAAAATGTTTGGCTGTTAGCCAAAGCAGGTAATGCTATAAGAGCTAGAGTTTTTCATCATAATTAAAAATATTAAAATGATCTGAATTACTCTACCTGCATTTCACTTCATTTAATTATAAAATAACTGCCAAAGGCTGGAAGGGCAATGACTATAAGTCAGCAGACCATTGGAGAATTGGCAAACTCATTGTACGATCAAGTTGGTCTCAACAGCAGAGGTTTATAGATTAATGATATAAAGGGGTGTTTTATATTGTTATGAGGCAGGAGTTATCATTAAATAGAGTTGCAGTGAAAGGAATACCAGTTCCAAGTCCCTGGGATGCAGCCAGGGCATCAAAATGGAAGCAATGATGGTCCCTATCAAGGCTTCCAAAGACTGTGTGCAGGATGATTATGTCAGTATATTCCTACAGCTGCCAGATAGTAAACTCAGTGTGAAATCGCTGTATTTTAAAGTATCTTTATGAAATAAAGCATAGCAAAAAATATTAGCAACAGGGACCATTCAGATCTGATTCTTTTTTTTACAACAGATCAGTATTTTTCCCTTTAGAAACAATATTCACATTGTCAAATTAAATTACTTACCAATAAAGCCATGTTTGACCCAAACACGTATCATTTAAACCAGTGGTTCTCAACCTTTCTAATACCACAGCCCTTTGATACAGTTCCTCATGTTGTGGTGTCCCCAACCATAAAATTATTTTCATTGCTACTTCATGACTGTCATTTTGCTACTGTAATTAATCAGGTGACCCCTGTGAAATGGTCATTCGATGCCCAAATGGTCATGATCCACCAGTTGAGAAATGCTGGTTTAAATCTTGGGTTACGTGGGTTGCAAACTGAAAGGTTAGCAGTTCAAACCTATAAGCTGCTCCGAATGAGAAAGTTGAGGCTCTCTGCTTGTGTAAAAAATTTAGGACTTTCCCCTTGAAAGTCCAAAGGGAGCTCTTCTCCTCTGTCATTCAGGGCCTCTTTTAGTCCAGATCAATCTGATGGTAGTGAGTTTTTGAAGTTCCCTATCTTTATGCTTATGATGCAAAAATTACAAAATAGCATGTTAAGTTCATAGCAAATTATGAGCAATATAATGCTCATAATGCTCATTATTTGCAGTTTAAATTCGAATGAAAAAAGGAATAATATTTTGATTGAGGGATAATTTTAATAAAACTGTATCTTTATTAAAAAGTAAAATATCAGAAAATTAGAAATAATATAACCTAATAATGATATCACACAGTTATATAGAATGTTCTTTGTGCCTTGCATTCTTAGAAAGTATATGAAAATTTTGCTGCAGTGCAGTTATGAAGTTATCAACATTTATTATCACCATGGATGTTAAGAATTTGAGATTCAAATATAATAACAAATGCAATAAAAAAAGATTGGACTTAGAAAATTGAGTTATAGCTTTGACTTAAAATTAGACATATACTCTATATTACATAAAATTCTATTTCAATTGTTATAAAGCAGAAATGACTTCAGAATCCATGAAACAACAACACTATAAAAATAATGAGAGTAATGCTATTGCTGCTACAGTAATCTTAAAAACAGTTATATGTTCCCACAAACATAGAACCACATGAATAATTATGTATCAAATGAAACATACTGGAAATGAATCATCCAAAGCATATTGGAATGTGAAAGATCATGGATCCTTTGGATTTTTAGATTTTTCTCTTAACTGTGCATCAGTGGTGCATAGATATTCACCAATAATGTAATAAAAAGAATTAAAATAATGCAAGTAAAACAGTTAAAAATAGTGATAATTAAGAAAATAACCTGACGTGGAGGGCACGTGTTTGGAAGAAACAAAGGTAAACCAATTCAATAAAATTTGTTTTAAATGCTTACAAAAATAGAAAACATATATCAACTTGATATATTCCATCATAGAAGTAGTGTTATTCACATCAATATTTTTAAGTGAAATCCCAACATTTAATTTAGATGTCTTTCCCATGATCAAGGTAGATGTTAATGTAATGTATTCATACATTTCTTAATTCAACATCTATTTAAAATTACTTCTTTTCAGTGCTCCATAGCCTTGGTTATACAATGGATGGTTTCTGCTGCCAATCATAAGGATATTAGTTAAAGTGAGTCAGCAACTGCTCCCATCAAGAAGAAAGGGGGTTGTATGGGGCAGTTCTTTTCTGGCTCATGCCCTTGCTCTGGGTCAATAATGACTGCACAGTATTCAATAGCAATGACATGGCAATTGCTAAATTAGTTGTTAAAGAGGAGCATTAAGCGCCTTCTTTGTTTATGTCAATATAAAAACACTTAGCCCAAGGTTGTGATACAAAGAAGCCAGGTGGTGCAGTGATTAAATTCCTTTATAACTAATCAAAAAGGACCAAGATTTGAACTCACAGCTATTCTAGGGAGGGAGACATGGCAGTTTGCTTTCATAAAGATGATAACTTTTGAGAGCCCAGGAGGCTGCCCTCTCTCTTTAAAGACCCTAGTCTAAAATGACTCAATGATTCTAGGTTTGACTTAGTGGCACCACTGTGATTTGGACAACAAATAAGGCTGCTAAAATTAACATAGGTTGTTTCAATTATAGTATAAGTATAATCTCAGGAATAACAGTTGACAATTTCTTGCACTCCATTTCCATGGATAAGCTTTAGATTCTGCCATGAAATATACAAGGATAGTGATAAACATATCTGACAATTATGAGTCTGCCTTAAACAATATTTTTATATTTCAAATGATAACTTGAGCCCTTAATTTCCTTAAAGATTCTTTGTTGCTTTCCAAGACAAAACTTACTTCTGATTGTCTCTGTGAATCCCTTCATTTATTTCACTTTTCCCTTTGCATGTTTTTCCCACTCTCAGTGTCAATATTTTTAAATGGCCATACATATGCTTTTTGTCAATTTGATAATTTTCCTTTTGTATTATATACTACAACACATTTATCCAGGCTATATATCATTCTTTAGCATCACACTTCAAATTTTAGTTACTTAATAAATACTTTTAATACATTATTCAAAAATCACATATTTGAAAGCTATTTTTTAAATTCCTTCACACTTTTTTGCAAATATTATTCTTTAACATTTCTATATCAATAAAGGCTCTTCCCTTTGTATATGACAGAGGAGAAAGGGAAGGAAGGGAAGAAGGGTGGGATGAGGAAGAGACCCATACTGCTGCTTACAGAACTATACAAACGCACGGAGGGGTCCACGAGTCCTTCCATGCTAACCATCACCTCACTGAGAGTATGCATCTTGGGGGAGCAAAAAACTGAGCCTTTCTGAAAGAGTGAGACTGGTGGGTTTGACCTGAAGACTTTGGAATCAGCTTGAGGTTCTCAAATGGTCAAATTCATTGAGTGAAAATTAAGACAGATGAAAGTGATGAAAAAGTCAGACATCGATGTCAGGTCTCTTAGCTATGATGTGGATGACAGTGTAATTCACTCTCCTTTTATTGAATCTTTCCATCTCTAAATATAAAATTATTTCCAAACATTTCCCACTTATTATTCCTACTTTATATTTGTTCAGTTTGGATCCAAGATTTTGCTAAACTTTATTATCTGTAATAACTTATCTGTAGATTCACAATATTATAGCTACATAGGTATGTGTATGTATTTACAGGAGAGAGTGCATGTGTGTGTACATAATTATTTAACAAACATGGATTTCTAAGTTTTTTGAGTTTTATCTTCTCCTTGAACATATTTCTATATAAGGAACACATGTGTGCTGTAAAGAAATTAGCATAACATATTTACAAAAAACACTTTTCAGAAGGAAAGAGCAATATGGGAATTTTATGGAAATCAACATAAAAGCTTGTATGACTTGTATAAATGTGTGCTCAATACAACAATATCATAGTAACATATGTACCATATTGTACATAATGAGTATCTGTGTTCATGAATACAGGAGATGTATGTATCTACACAAATATTGGCTTTCTACTCCTTAAAGCAGCTGCAGTCTTTGAAATCCACATGGGCAATTCCTATCTGTTTTAAAGTATCCCAATAAGTTGGACTTGAGTCAATGGCAGTAACAAGCCCTCATATTATTATTTAATTATCTTACAAAAGTATTTCTCACATAATAAATTCAAAATAAGATATCTGTATTTTGCTTGCATTTTCCTTTTAAGAATATTATATTTAACATGTCACTACATTATTAATTTAAAACACTTGTCACTAATATTAATAATTCAAATAATGGTATATTCATAAGGAGAATGTTTTGGGTGGACAAGGTTGTTGAAGATGACTTCATTCTGATGACTACATAAGTGATCAAGCATTTTAAAGAAGGAAATAAATATAAGCATAGTTTTAGAAATATATTTATAAAAATATAAATACACATGCACTTGCATATATGTTTGCAGTAAAAACCAGGCTTATTCAAAGACATGTCATTTTTGTGGATGGATGAATTGTGTGAGCCTATGTGTAATGCAGACCCAATTAAGAATTATTTATTTTCAGAAAATAGCTTCTTCCTCTTGATCCATTTTAGGAAAGGAAAAAACCAAGAGATAGTTATTACAATACCTATCTTTAAATATAGTTCAGCTATTGCTTCAGTAAACTCTGCTGTTTTTCCCCTGCTGACTCTAACAATGGTAACAGAAGTAATAATAATAAAACTACATGAACTTATTTTTTTTATTTCAGTTCCCTTGTTACTGAAGTCGAATAGTTAAGTGCATACCTTATGTAGGCCCGGTTTTATTCATAGACTGTTTTGTGAATAGAATAAATAGTCTGACTTAAATACAAGTACTCAAACTCAGGGCATCATATATTTTAATGTGCATAAAGTTTGGTTAAAATGATAGTTTCCAATGATGTATAAATTCAATCATATATATGAAGGAGCTTCAAAGGTCATAAAAAATGCTAGCATCTTGTAATTCTTTTTTTTCTAAAATCATTTGAAAGCCTCTTTATACTATAATAATATATACAATTTAAAAAATGACAACTAAAGGCAGACATGAGAGTCAATTCAGTCCGATATTTCAGTTTAATCCTTATCTTCATTGAATGCATTTTGACATTTTTTTCTCATGTTATCCCAATATTTATATTGGAGCATAACTTGTTAATCATCCTTAGAGTTATTATGCTTCCCGGAAGCCCTGGCAGTGTAGTGGTTTACTCATTGGGCTGCTAATCACAGGTTCTGCAGTTTGAAATCATCTACTGCATTGCAGAAGAAAGATGAGACTTTCTATGCTGTTACAGAGTTGGTCTCAGAAACCAATTCTACCCTGTCCTATAGTGTTGTTATTTAGCTACTCACTGCCATCAAGTTGATGATGCCTCTTAAGTCCTCCATGGAACAGGGTAGCACTGCCCTTGTGGGTGTCTGAGACTAACTCTTTAAGGGTGTAGAACATTTTCTCTTTCTCCCACCAAGCCTCTAGTCGCTTCAAAATGCTGACCTTTCCATTTGCAGCCCAGCACATAACCAGCATGCCACCTGGCCTTCTGCTAGAGCGTTGGTACATGGCACAATCCTCATGATTGGAGGGAGATTGGGGTTTGCAACATACTGAAAGATTTTGTAAACCCTGCTTGGAGAAGAACCCGTGCTCACATAATGAATTTTGTTAGGTTTTGGAAATTCTCACACTGTTTCAAAATGCTATTGCACATTTAATAAATTACAGTATATTAAACAAAATAGCTAGTTCCCATTGAGTCTCTTCTGATTCATAGCAAAAGCCTCATCTTTCTTCCATGGAATAAGTAATGGTTTTGAACAATTTGTCTTGTGGTTAAAATTGTAGGGTTTTGCAATGTGCTCAGCAGATAAGATGCATTATTTAAATCTCTCAGATATATATACATATATATGATCTATATTCAAATAAGAAAACTGAGTATACTATGGCTTGACAGGTGCACCCGGATATTCAAAGGGACGTATTTGTAATACTTTGAACAGATCTTGGGAACTAGATCAGCTCAGTGCACTATTTAGTTTGACTTCTTGATTCTAGCTTTCATGGGTGTTATTCATGGACCCAAGTAAAATAAATCCTTGACACTGTCAATCTTTTCTCTGTCTACCATGATGTTGCTTATTTATCTAATTGTGATTAATTTCTTTCCCTTTATGTTGAGTGTAATTCATATGGAAGGATATTATTTTCAAAGCTCAACAGTAAGTGCTTCAAGGTCTGTTTGCTTTCAACAAGCAAGGTTGTGTTATCTGCATATTCCTGATTATTTACTAAGTGCGCAGAGAGAATCAATATGGTGAAAGCATCCTGCACATCTTTTCTGATCTTAAACTTACACAGTATCCCCTTGTTCTAGTTGATATAGATGACTCTTAGTCTATGTACAGGTTTAGCATGAGCACAATTAAGTGTTCAGAAATCCCAGTTCTTTTCCATGTTATCCATAAATTTTTATGATCCATAAAATTAAATATTTTCCTAGTTAAAAAGGTACATAGCTTTCTGAAAGTTTCTGCTTTCATCCAATTTTTTCTGAAGCCAAAATAATATCCATTGTTCCACATTCTCTTTTGAACCTGGCTTCAATTGCTAGTGGTTCTCTGTTGATGTAATGCTACAACAGCTTTAAATTATATTTAACAAAATGTCCTTGCATGTGCTATTCATAAAAGTTGCACCCTTTTCTGGATCATCTTTCTTTAGAATAGTCACAAAAATGGATTTCTTCCAGTTTCTTGGCCAGGTAACTCTCTTTCAAATTTCTTGGCATAGAGAATTATGTGCCTCCAGTGCTGCATCTGTTTACTGACATGTTCCAGTGGTATGCTGTCCATTTCTGGAACCTTCGTTTTAGCCAATGCCCTCACTGTATCCTAGAATACTTCCTTTAGTATCATTAGTTCTTGATTGTGTTATATAGGGTTCTCTAGAGAAACAAAACCTAATAATTATATATGTATATATTTATAAAATCTAACATAAGAAATAAACAGTTAATCAGTTAATTAATCTATACAGCATTACAACTGACTTGGTGCAACTCACTTGCATGAGATAGCTAATACACCGGCAGTCCTTCACATCTTGAGGGCCACTGGGTAATCCTCTGTAGAGCAATTCAGGCAGCAAACAGTAAGACAAGTCACCAACAGGCCGCCAGATGACAGAGTCTGATAGTCCCCAGCTCAAGATATATATATATATATACACACACACACACACACACACACACACACACATATATATATATTCAAGTAGCATGGAAAAGCAGGGTTTGAAGGAATCCCAACTTACAGTGACAGTTCAAGGATTAGGTGTCCCATGGGTAGTATAGCTTGCAAATCAAGGCACAGGACAAGTAAGACCGCTGGCTAGGCAGAAGATCCAAAAGCAAGAGAGAGAAAGGCAAGACTCATTGAGTCATTTATATCTCTGCCCTTCAATTAATCTTACATGTGTTCAATGACCATGTTGTCACAAAAATCCTACCTATCTTCATTCGTCATGTTGGCACAACATACCTACTTATCACATTGATCATGTTCTACCTCCTACAATGGTTGGACATTACTCATTTATTTCTGGCACAATAACTTTCTGTAATCTTTCTTTTTGAAGTCTCCTATGCTGTTGAACATTTTGTCTGTAGAAGGTTTTGATATTTAAGCTCAAGATTATTTTCTTTAGATCTATCCACTTGAGGTAAAACAGTCTCTGGAGAAAAATATCATGTGTTCTACTCCATAAGGATTTATAGTCTAGGAAGCCTCCAATGATGATTCGACCTTGTCCTGTGGAGTCCCTGTGAGTCAGAATGGACTGATCACAAAGGGCATTTTAGTAATATGCATAATCATAGTGAGTTACATGCAGGAACACACATTTATGTTTCATTTAAACACAGATGGTAATAGGAGTGTGAGATATTCTGGTTTTTATTTTAATTATTTTGTAAGGATTGGTAATAAGGATGGGAGACTTTATCAGAATGAAGACTAGATAAAATAATATAACTCTTTGTTAAATGAAATGAATGGCTAACTAATGGGAGGCAAGTATCTAAATATTTTCCAAACAATTATTTACCAAAATATATTATTCAAATGATTATCATTAATTACCTGTGTTAAACTTACAGAAAAGCAGTTGAACTAGTCATACGACATGTAATGTGTAAATTAAAAAGGTAAATTAATGAAAAATTCAAAAATCATATATAAAATTATTTTAGATTTATGCATTACAAGTTCTTTTGTATTGTTGTTGCTTCAATCATAAGTGAACTTTATTTAAACTTGTCTAGAAAATATTTTAAAAAATTGAAATGACAATAAGAAAATATGTTGACAAACGGTAAATTAGTGCCGTGCACAGCATGAATAGAAAGACTTGAATTTGCTGTTTTACATCTGATGGAAAAATAAAAAGGATAATTCTACATGGATGGTGATAAGATATATAATTTCTTACAGAGTACTTATTGTCTTGGGGTCTGCTAAATTGTCATTTTGCTCAATTTCTTGTTTAGTGTTCACAGCAACCTTAAGAGCAGAATAGCAAGATGCCTGTTACAGAACTGAAGAAATTTTTTTGAACTGAATAAATGTAAGGTTTAAAAACTAAAACTATTTTCTCAAAGTCCTACTGATTGTGAATAAAATAATCACAGTCAAATAACGGTCATTGTTACCTTTGGGATTGGTTAACCAAAATCAAATTTCTTACCATTGAGTGATGTTTGCTTACGCAGATCCGATAGGACAGAGAAAAATTACCCCTGCGGGTCTCTAAGGCTGTAATTCAAAGGGTCGGGAAGTTTTTTTCTCCTGCAAAGTTCATAGTGCTTTCAAACTACTGCCATTCTGGTTGGAATGCCCCATGGGTAACCACCACGCCATCAAAACTTTCATTGGGGGAAACCATGAGAATTAGCAAAATCATTTAGTGAGTTTATTTCTGTTCTCTATGATATTTTAAAATAAATGTCTATTTTCCATAATGTTTCCATAGATACTTCAAATTTTGTCATCTGCCAAAGATAATTCAGAAAGAATAGGAAAAAATTAAGCTTTGCGATGCACGGTAGATGATATATTTAATTTCTAAAGAAACACCAATTCAAGAGTCTCTTTTTGTTGAACTTAGCTAAATGAGTCACAGGTTCCTTAAAAGGTTTGCAATTGAAGATATTGTATCTGATACATACATATTAGCACTTTTACTTTTAATGTCTCATTTATCTGTACATAGCCCAAAGATAATAGTAACCTCAAAAATAGCATAACTAAAAATGCAATAAACTATTAAAATTCTTTGTCTTAAGGTAAATGCAGTTGCCGGTTTTTAAAATTAGTTAATTGAATTAACCTAAATAATACCTTAAGTAGCTTTTAAGTATTAAGCACTTAATATGACAGCTTATGTAGCTTTGCCTTGGAGTTGAGAAGGCAAGCACAAATATATACAAACACGTCAGATTTGTGAAAAGGTTTCCATATCTGATATCACTAATTATACCCTTATTTTTATTTGTTTTTTAATTATACCCTTCTTATGATAGCTAAGCAAACAGGTGTATTTGAATTTGGCGTCATTTTGTGACACCTCCATAATGACCTATCAATAGCACGTAATTTTATTTTGCCCATTATTAGTGCTAGAAATCTCTCTGAGTATTCTGACTGAGATGCTCCCCTGATTCTCAGATGCAGAGTATAGAGTCTCCCATGACCAAACCACAAGGAAGCAAATCAGATGCTTAGCATGCCTCCATCATTCCTTGGGCTGTCACTCTCACTATTTCTAGGAATTTATGCCTTCTGTGGGAATTCCTGATTTGTACGACTCTTGGTCTGTGATTTACTTAGTTATCTTCTAAAATTAAGATTTACTTTTATATATAAACCATAAGCTAACCACACCCTGGTGATATTTTGGAGCCTTGCTGATGTCCTCCTGGCATGTGTTCGGCCATCAAATACCAGACCAGTGGTTAGAACTCACCAGCTACTCCAGGGGAGACAATGAGGCTTTCTATCTGGTAAATTAGTACAATCTTTGAAATCCTTGAGTCACAAGTGACTTGGTGGCAAGGGATTTGGTTTCGAAAGATTCACCTTGCCAGTTATTTCCACTTTAAAAAAAAAAAAAAAGAAAAATGAAAGTAAATTGTAATGTTTAAAATCATTGCTTTTAGAGACAAATCACCTCCTTATGCCTACTTCCTCTCACATGTCTTTGTTCTCTGGCTTTAGACAGGTGCTTACTCATGAACTATGTTTTCTTTCTAAAATAGAGATAACATTGAACTTACTTAGAGGGATTTTTTTAATGAATTAAATAAATCCAAACTAAATCAAGCATACACACAAATACACATAACATTTTATCCAAATAGCATATAACATTATAAGACATTTAATTAAACATCTAAAATCTCATGAGTTTATTATTTTGGTTGTTATTATTAGAATAATTGTTATTATAGATTTAGAATCTTTAAGATATATGCTTTTCATTATTTAAGTTTCACTAATTTACCTCCGAAGAACTTAGGTTCAATGCGATACATAAATGTTCTAAAATTTTTGGCATCAGTTATATTCTATGTTCCATGAAAATATGTACTGCATATTTTTATTTAGCAGCCCACTCTATAGTATACAAACATATGACATAGTAAAATGAATAAATAACATGTAAAAGGTTTGGCAACTGTTGGACATATATTAAATTATGGCTGTGTTAGCCTCCACTTTGTTTCCAAGAACCCCTATCAACTCACACTTGCTAATTAGATTCCTATTGTTTGAAATTTCTAAATTATCTGTACAGCTCTTTCTTTCTACTTTGAGCTTCTTAAGGGTAAAAGTAGTGCATTGCATTTCATCCTTGCTTTTGCTTCACCTACCCCAGAGCTACTTGCAGTTGCTTTCAAATAAATGCTTCTTAAAAGAAACATATTATAAAAAGGAACTATTGGACAAAGCAAGTGTCACAATTCCTTTTTTTCTCTGTATCTCCATTTTCTCTGAATTTTGTTGATGCTGTAAGTTTAATTATATAAAATAAATCAATCCAGTTGATGTTTTAGTATGTGTGCTGCTGAAGCAAGCGCACAATCCAGTTGATTTTTAATGATGATTAGTGAATTGTCTTATTACTTTTAAAGGGCATTTGAAGACTAATGAAAGCCATTGGTATTTCTGGGTTGGGGGAAATACTTTTGAACTTGAGCAGGTTTTCCGATGTCATGTATATTTTATTTTCCTTTCCATATGGAATTTTCTATATGTAACCTAAAATTGTTGTTACTAAACTGCTTCATGATTTCTGGCCTTTAACACAGGGAACATAAGCGACCTTTCTAAACCATCCCTCATCTAATAAGAAATGTTTTTAATAGATGATTGAATTTTTCTGTCTTCATATTGCTTGTTACACAAACCAGAAACACAAAGAAAACAAAAACAAGTTTAGGTGCCTGCATTTAGTGTAATCATGTGATTTATAATATATCTCAAAATCTTCTGAAGCAATTAGTTGCATCTAATTAATTTTTCAAGAACTATTAACTATGTGTGTATATAAATAGTTTGTAGATTAGTGATCTGAGGAAATTTGTAGCAAATATAAAATCTGCTCAAAGATCTTAGGATAAAATAGTGTAGAAGTGAAATCCTTATTTTATAAGGAGTCTAAAAAATCAATGATTATAATTATTCAGAAAATATGACCCTACATCCTTATGTTAAAAAATAATTTTAAACATTTGGTTCATATGCATGTATCTCTTATTTGATATCCTGTAAATAGACATACTTACATTTTGATGGTAGAATTATACTAGTCCTTTTCTTTATGATTGCAAGTATTTTCAGGTAAACTGTAAATGATATACTTAAGTAAAAATGCACAGTTTCTATAATTTCCTATTTTAAAATACCATAACCTGTTCTGAAAATATTGCCAATAAACAATAGTTATTTTGAATTTCATGAAAGAAAACTTCATTTAAATATCCTATTTTTTCAGAACAAAAGGTAATATTGCTAATGCTTTATGGACCTTGGCACAAAACAGTAAATACTAGAAATACATTAACTTGTTTTTAGTTGCAAATGCAAAGGTATTCGATTGTGTGGATCCTACCAAACTCTGCACAGTGTTGAGAGGAATGGGAATTCCAGAACACTTCCTGGTATGCAGGTGCCACCTGTAAATGGATCAAGAGGTAGTTGAGTGAACAAAGGACTGCTGCGAGGTTTGAAATCAGGAAATGTGTGCATCTGGATTGGACCCCTCACCACATTTATTGGATCTGCATCATGAGCAAGTACTTAGAGCAGGTGGCTTACTTGAAGAAGAATGCAGCAGCATGTTTGGAGGAAAGTTTATTGACAACCTTCAACACATAGGTGCTAAAATCTTACTTGATGAAAGTGAACAGGACTTGAAGCATTTTCTGATGAAAACAAAAGATAGAAGACTTTAACGTGGCTTATACTTCAATACAGAGAGCCTAAAAATCCTTACAACCACACCGAAAATGAATTATCACAATAAAGTGAGAAACGATTGAAGCTGTCAAGAATTTTGTCTGCTTGAATCCACAACCAATGTTCTTGGAAACACTGGTCAAGAGATCACGTGATGGATTAGTTGCTGCACCATGCTACTTTAAAGTGTTGAAGAGCAAGAATACCCGGCGCAAATATAATGTGAAAGTTGAACATTTAATAAGGAAGACCAGAGAAGAATCAATGTGTTTGTTATGTTGCTGCAAAAATATTAAAAGCCCATGGACTGCCAGAAGAACAAACCATTCTTTGAAGAAGAAAAGCCAGAATGCTACTTAGAAACAAGGAAGGCAAGACTTCAGAGTAATTATTTAGGACATGCTGTCTGGAGACGGACACCAAACTTGGTAAAGGAGAAGGGCAGCAAAAGTAAATAGATACATGATTGATAGATGATGAAAGATAGATAGATGGATGGATAGATAGATAGATAATTGAGATTGAGAAATCTTTGAAGAGATGTATTGGTACCATGGCTGCAATGATAAGACATGCCATGATCCATGCTAACATATAACATATAGTTATATAAAACAAATAAAAAATGTCAACCACTTGTCATCAAATTATTTTGGTTCCTGAATGTTTGCCATAGGGTTTTCAAAGTTGTAACATTTATGATAGGATGTTCTTAGATGTCTCTGGGAGGAATAGAATGATCAACCCTTCTATTGAGAGTCAGAAATGTAGTTCATTTTTGCCCGACCCAGTATACAAGTCCTGTCAGGTAATATTAGTGGAAATGTTATCATTTGGTTTACTTCTTATATTTCTATATGCTTCCTTTATACTTAGAAAGATTCTTATAATCTCTTTATTGCAATGTTTCTTAATACTAGATTAAATAGACAATATTTCCTGTGGAATATATTTGATAAATTTAATTATATTTAAGGTAGTGCCTTAAAAATCTTGATTTTTCTCAATGAAATACAAAGATATGATGTTTGTTGCTATCATTGGAACAGAACACAATATATTTAATTATAAAGGTAATTGGAAGAGCAAAGATTACAGGAAAACTATTTAGATATTGGAAGAGAAGGGAAATGTAGGAGCATGGATGCCTTTCATACTTTTCCGTAAAGCAGCATTGCAGACTCAATAGCATTGAGTCAAACTATGATTTTTATGGCTTCACCTGTTTTAATAGGCATTTAGCAAGGTATAGATATATCATTGTTATCATTCCTTTTTCCACTAGCAAAAGTTGACAATATTGACAGTTAATTTGGAACAGTGGTACTATTATTTGGCACTCTAATTACTTGCCTCAGTGCAAAATGTAGCCCAAGGACAATAAACAGGGACAGACAACATATCAGAAAATTGGCATGATTTAGGCTCTAGGTAAAATGATCAGAGTGTTGCAGCTTGCAGTAGAAGATTGAAATGTTTGATGTCTTGCTTGAAGCGTTTCCCTTCCCTACTGTGGAAAATAAATTGCTATTTGACTTAATTTTATAATTTTAAGAAGGAACTTGGCTAACCTGCTCGACCTCACCCCAACCATATTTGGATCAGAATATCTATATTCCATACACTCAATCCTCTGTAAGCATGACAAGTGCTCTTTCTGCTCCCTCCTATGATTTACTATCATACTGAATGAAATAAGCTTTAAAATAATATTCATTCATTAAACTGCTTTTGAGTGCAGGGTATAGACTAAGTTCTAGGCAGTATATGTGATAAGAATATTAAAACAAGATTGACACTCAATATCACTCATTTATGAAATTTACATTTCAGAGATGGAAACATATATGAACACATTATGACTGTGCAGCATTTTATGTCTGTGATACAGATACAAATCACAAAGAGAACAGAGGAATTGTTAGTGAAAGGTGGAAACTAGGGAAATATGAAAATAAGTGGAAAAGAGATGGTGCTTGAGCAGGTTGTAAAAGATATAACAAACATTTCAGCAGACAGAGATTTAAGAATGACAAGCTATGATAGCTACATAATTTGTGTCAATTTGAGAGGATTATGAGTGAAGGGGTGGAGTCTAGTCTGTCAATCAGGGATCACAGTTAATGGCACTTCTGTGTGGGCATGTCCTTTTCCTTTGAATTCTGGGGAATCCTGTATTCTTTCCTGGAGGTGGGAGACTCTCTGCTCACATCTTAGTAGACATCCCTGAGAAGAAGTCACATTGACCTACCTTGATGCAGCCCTAGGTGCTGAAGAAGCCAGGTGGAGATCCCTTCTGCCCCTGAGATGCTTACAACCGAACTGAATTCACAAGACTTTCTACCTACTATCCTGTGATTGCCTTGCATTCAGTGACATTGCATGTGTTTTTTGAGTCTGAAAAGGACTGTACAGAGTGGTTTCACCCATATGGGCTATTATCAAAATTATGGACTTGGAGTGTACATGGTTGGGATGCTTTCCTAATGTACAATTACCCCTTATAGGAAACTCTCATACACATATGAGTTTCTATGGGTTTGTTTCTCTAGTCTACCCGAACTAATACAGAAGCTGTAGTATTATCAACTACCTGGAATTTTCATAGTATTAGACATAGTCCAATCAAATGCCTGTCTGACTTGAAACAAACTAAAAATGGGATTAGAAATGCTTTGGTACTCAATGCTAAGATTAACTGGGTTTTGTTCTAAAAAGATTGAATAATAAATAGAAGGTTTCCAAATGCATGTGGGGTAATATATGTGGAGGTTTGAATCCTAGAACATTTCATCTGGAAACATGAAAGAGAACTGAGATTTGTAGCAGGGATGCAACGGGGGACAGGTTTTAAGTAGTCTTTAGGAGAGGTGAGAGAGAGACAGATGGAGAGACAGAAAGATCTGATCTAAGACAGGCTATGAGCAATAGAATCTTTCATTGTAAGGGTGTGTAAAGATGAGCCAAAATTTCGACCAGTTCTAACACTTAGTAGTAATTTGAGCTTATTAGGGACTTTAATTACATAAAGCAGGAGACAAGTGATGGTAATATTTTTATAAAAATATATAACAAGGCTGAGCCCCGGTGGCGTAAGTGGTTGAATGCTGGACTGCGGCCCGCAGGCTTGGCAGTTCAAATCCAGTGGCGGCTCTCAGGAGCAGCACTGGGTAGCTCCCATGACCACCAGAGGCAGTGATGCCCACAAAAAAAAAATACAACAAGAAGATGAAAATATTATTTGTTTCAACTTGTGTCCATAACGAAAATTTCATTCTTTCTAAACATGTAGTCCTGGCTTCTTTGTTACAATGCAAGTCAAGTATAGCTCAAAAATATAACAAACTTTGGTTCCTCTCTCTCATTATGAAAATAAAGAATGCAATTTAATAAAACCCTTTCCTCATTCAATTTTAATTGATACTCGGTCAAAACAATATTGATCCGATAAAAATGAATCTATTTCTGGGCTGAGCCCTGGTGGCATAGTGGTTGTGCGCAGGATTGCGGCCCACTGGGATGGAAGTGCAACTCCAGCAATGGAGCTGGGCCTCCTACTCCCACCACCAGAGCAGTGATGCCCCCCCACAAAACAAAACAAAACAAAACAAACTGAAACAAAATAAATGAATCTATTTCTAACCCCAACAATTAAAATATGGACATGGGCCCCATCTTCTTTATGGTGAAAAAATTTAAATCCAGTCAGCTGCCCATAAAATCACTGGGAAAAATTAATGAATGAGTTAGTATCCATACTACTGAATTGCGTTGTTAACCATTCAAGTGTATTTATATTGTAAAGCACACAGTTTGTCATAGATCTTCATATATACTTTCTCTTCATCGCTTTCCTGTAGGTGCATATGTGTATAATTGTATACAGACACACAGAAACACAAATACACTGGTGTTATTTTATTCCAACAAAAATAGTCACAAATTAAGATTCACATTTTTGGTCAGGAATTTCTTAAGAACTAAGCTTCTTTACAATTACCTGCAATTGATGAATCTGCTACTATTATTCAGCAAAAGAATCACTTTAACGTTTTCAAATTTTGAATATTAGAGGGTTTTTTCTTTTATTTTTTACTTCTCACCTAAACTCTTACTCAAGTGTGTAGGTTATTCATGCCAATTCTTTTTGTTTTGTTTTGTTTTATTTATTGTAACTCTATACCACAAGACCAAATACTGTGCTTGTTCTATTGCTCCATCATCAATTTTGTTTGAGTATGAGAAAATTGCTGTAGCTAAAACCAAGGCTCTAGGAATTGAATCGTTATGCATTAAAATGTTTCAGCAAATTGAAGACATAATGGAGGAACTCACTTGAATATTTCTTTGCCAGAAAATTTGGAAGAGAGCTACTTGGTCAACTGACTAGAACAGATCCATATGTGTTCCCATTCCAAAGAAAGGGGACTCAACATAATAAACTATATAGCAATATCATTGACATCATGTGAAAGTAAATTTTTTTTAAGATCATCCAACAATAGTTGTAGCAGTACATTGACAGAAAACTGCCATAAGTTAAGGACATATTCAAAAGTGAACATTGAACAATGGGTATCATTTCTGATGTCAAATGCATCTTGGGGAGCAGAGCATCCCCAAATGATGTTTACTTGACTATTCAAAGACATTTGACTGTGCGAGCTATAATAAACTGGATTCTTTGAGAAGAATGGAATTCTAGAGCATTTGTTTGTGCTCATGAGGAACATGTCCATGGATCAAGAGAAACTTGTATGAAAAGAAAAAGAGAATACTACATGTGTTTAAAAAATAAGAAAATATATGTGGCAGGCTTCTCTCCTCTTGCCATAATTACTCAATCTTTATGCTGAAAAAATTGTCAGAGAAGCAGGATTGCATCAATGAAAATGTGACATCAGGTTTGCAGGGAGGTTTATTAACCTGCGATGTGCAGACGACACAGCCTTACTTGCTAGAAATGAGGAAGCATTGAAGCATTTGTTGATGAAGATGATGTATTGTGGCCTTCAATATGGATTATAATTCAATATTTAGAAGATCAAAATCATCACAGTTGAACTAGTAGGTAACATCATGATAAATGGAGAAAAGGTTTAAGTTGACAAGTATTTTGCCTTGTGTGGGTGCACAAACTATTCTAATAGTTTGCAGCATTCAAGAGAGAAAAAGATAAGTTGCATTAGGTAAATGTGCTCTACAAAACCACTGTAGAATATTGAAGATTAAGGATATTAGTTTGAGAAGTAAGGTGCATCAGACCCAAGCCAGGTAATTCATAATTACATAAAATGCATTTGAAATTTGGATATTAAAGAGGGAAGACCTTAGCAGACTTGTTGCATTTGAATTGTGGTGGTAAGACTTTTGCCTTCCATACTTCAGAAATATTATGTTTGTCAAAATGGAAGGACAGCAAGAAGAGGCAGGCCCTCAGTGAGCTGGATTGACATCGTGGCTGACTCAATGGGCTCAGGTGTGGAGACAATTGTGCAGATGGGCAGAGGGGACAGGCCATCTGTTTTGTCTCTCCCACACCCCCCTCCCATGCATAAGGTTGCTATTGGTCAGAACTGATTTGATGGCACCCAACAACTGTGGACCCTTTTGATCCATAGGGTTTCCAATGGCTGGTTCCCAGAAAGCCCACCTGCATGTCATTTTCTCTGAGACTTCCTTCCTGTGAAAGTTCTGCTGAAATATGATCAGTTTTATAGTAACACACAAGCTTTCATTGAAAAACAATTGTTATGGGTTGGATAAGAACTGAACCAGATTCCCCACATCCCAGAAAAGAAATCTAATGTCAGACCCAAACTCTCCCTTGACTCAGTCACAGCACCTTTATTTGATAAGATGGAACCAGTTGGGATGCCGATGAAATCACAGGGTGTTGTTCTTAGATGTCATCTAGTTGGTTCGGACCCACAGCGACCTTATGCACAACACAAGGAGGCATTGCACATTCCTGTACCATCCTTCCAATTGTTCCTGTGCTTGATGCCATTGCCGTAGCCACTGTGTCAATCCATCTCCTTGAGACCTTTATGGATTTTGAAATGAGTGAGCACTGGCCAAAAAAGAATAGCTTGAAGGTGAAGCAGTCTGACTCCCTCTGATTCACAAAGGGGTCCTTAGCCCAAGAGCAACTCCTATGAAGCTCAGGTCAGACATGCCCCACTCTCCAAACCCCTATCAACTCTGAAACCAACTCTCCCTCCCACCCTCTCTACTTTACAGCTGTGTTTTGTAATTCCTTGTAATGTCCCCTCAGAAATCAGAGATAATCCTCTGATTATGACCTTTATTCAGGAACTTAATAGATTTTGAGTGCTCAGACTACTATGTTGCAAACAGAACAGTATCTTCTCAGCTGCTCTGAGGTAGTCCTTGCTTTGATCTTTGGTTTCTCAGTCACAAAACCTTTGCAGTGCTGGGTCAATGTTTCAAAGTTCTTTGGGGTCTGAGAATAAATACCCAAACAGTACAGGCCACTCCACTAGCTAAAAACCTCAATCTGAAGACAATCAGCTCCAGGTGCATGGACCCCAAACCAAAACTCCTCCATTTAAGTGCTCAGTGGTGCCTCATACCTGCTGTAAACAATTCCTTTGTCCAGCCGAATTCCATTCATTTGTTCTGTTGGCTGGAAAGTCTAACACTGTCTTGTGCTCTGGTCATATTTTCGATACTGCTGTTCCTCTGCTACACCTGTACTGTCCCCGTAGAGTCACAGCTGTCTGCTGGATCAAGTAGGCACTTAGTATGGGGATCTCGGAGAGTAATGGATTGCTCCAATCCTTGCTCTTCTTTTTTGTTGCTCATGACATTTCCTCTACTGCTTCTTATTTTTTTTGGGGGGGGCATCACTGCCCTCTGGTGGTCGTGGGAGCTACTTAGCTTTGCTGCTGCTGGATTGAACCATCAAGTCAGTGGGCCACAGCCCCACACTTAACCACTATGCCACCGGGGCTCAGCCCTCTTCTCCTGCTTCTGAGAGGGTTCATTATACAGAAGGCATTCAGAAAATCACAAATAACCTTTTAAATTATCACTCAGAGATGATTCATATAATCCCATCAGCTTCCTCTCTCACCTTCTCTTACTCAGACTTGTCTGGAAAGAGTCATTTGTTAGGGTGTATAAAGACTATGGTTCAAATGGCCATATTAATATATTCATTGTACTACAGCATCTGTGTACATGGTTGCAATATTTCTGATTTAGCTAAAATATATAGAAAGATTAAGTCTGCATCTTCATTCTGTTGTTTTCTGTTTGGTCTTAGTCAAGTTACTTAATCTCTTTGAGCTGCTATTTCTTCAACTCAGAGTTATTATGGGATTAAAAGACTTAATGCATATAATGTGTTCAGAATAGAGTCGTAAACCCACAATGAAGCTATTAGAGTTTTTTTTAAAGGTGCCTGGAAGCCAGTACCTGGCACTGAGAAATGAAAGCAAGGAGGTAGCAAATATAGAAAATAAAGTCAAGAACAAGCAAATAAGGACCTGCCAAAATATTTTAGCAAGTTTCAAGAAGTAAAATCAGATCTTTCACAGCTTAGCAATAGGCGGTGTTCAAGAGAATTACAATCTATTAAAGTAGGCCAATGAAAAGAAGCTGAAAAAGGAACACCATTTTTGGCCTTGAAAACAACTCCTAGGAAGTACTCATTCTTTGTATTGTATGTAAGTGTAGACATGCTGTAGAATTCTTAGTGTGAACAAAATGTGCTGCTCATAATTAACAGGAAAAATCATATTAACACATGCCAAAATGTTTCAAGGAACCAACATATATTTGTATGTCTGGCTTTTTGCTGCTGTTGTTCTTACTTACCAAATTAAATGGATAGAGAAAACAGGGCCTCAGTGTCATTTGGCTAACTCGAGCGATGACATAAGGCTTGCCTAATTTAGCAGTTTTTTATACATAACTTTGACAATTATTCAGAGGTATATTTACCTCTAATCAAACCCATTCCCTTGGAGTCCCTTCTGACTCGGCTAGATGGTTTAGGACAACATAGAAGTGCTCCACAGGGTTTTCAAGGCTGTACATTTTAAGAAGCTGACACTGCTCATCCACCCTCCTCGCTCCGGTCTAACGCTGGTGGGTCAGAATCACCCACCTTTAGGTTAGCATGTTAGCACAACAGTTACCCTCCTGCACCACCAGAGCTACCTATGCCTATGGTTTGCCTGGATAAAAATTTAAAGGAAAGACTCTGTTGTTAAAAGGATGCTAATCTCTGATGACCCTACAATCAGAGCAGAGTCTTGCTCTGCAAAATGAACTTCTTATTGTAAATATTTGGCCAGTTTTATGCTGAAGAGCTGGATCACAGCAATTATAGGCATGTATTTCCTGGCACAGGGACAAGCAAGGATAGATTTCCTCTGTTTTTATGTTTGTGTTAATTTAACCTGTCAAAGTTAATCATCCTGTAGAAGTGCCAAAGCCCCATGATGTTGGGCACCAGAGAGCTGCCTGTGCTTTCGTCTTATTTCTCATTCTGCTAGAGACTTGCAAAATTTTCTTTTTAAAATCCATTTGTCACTCTTGTTTTCCTTATTTTTAGATTAGAGTCATTAATCATCGCCTATGTTATTTTTGTGACTTTAAGTACTATTTTTAATGCTGTGATATCTGAGATTATATTTTTTGCTGAGAGTTTTTTTCTTTTTTTTTAATTGAATAAATGTAAGACACACTATGAATGGTGGTTTTAAAAAACCATGGACTGAAGATAATTGATGTGTTTGTCGCAAGGTATTCATCATTGACCTTCTTATAAAACACACTTGTTGCTGATTTTTTTTAAGGTTTTCATTATATTCAGAGTACACATACATACTTTAGGGAGTAGTGATCAGGGGGGATCCTGTGCTATATATTTCAGTGGAGGCATTCCTTAAAGCAGTTTTATCCTTGAACATAGTGAAAATAAGGGCTCTTCTATGTGTCCTGAGATAATGCTCATTTCAACAATGATACTGATTGGATTTCTATTAGAAAATATTCCTTTTGCTAGAGAAACCATTAGATTCATCCAGAGGGGTACCTTGAGTGTAAATGTGCCATATAGGAAGTAACTGTAAATTTGTCAAAACAAACAAACAAACAAACAAACAGGCTAATATAACTCTCACAGTGAGATTGTTTGTCATGCAAAATGTTACTACAAGGATTTGATTTAAAAAGTACAATTTGATTTTTACAGATAACTCCATTTTGCAAATGTCAGCACATGATTTCCAGCTTGGGTATCAACTATGTCTTTCTTCAGACATACCAAGCTCTTTTATTTTTCCTGGCAAGAGATGGAGGGGAAAAAAGGTATATTTGATAAAATAAATGTTTGAAAGCATTCATAAATGTTCCTACAGTGAACTTCACTTCTTGCCTTTCCCAATAGTGGCTTTATAAATTCATCCATCCCTTTTCCTCCAGGAATGCAAAAATGACCTATCCCATATTATTATGTTCTGTTTAAGTCTCTGTTGAAAGAATTTACCACATGAAGTATCAGTGTCCTTGACCTTTGTATACATGCCTATAAGTCTGACTTTTCTTCCAAGTATAAGTATAAATGTGACCATCTCTTTGGAGGTAGTTTTCTTTCTTGAAACAAAATCTTTTCCCCAAAATGCATAATGCCAGAGATAGGGGATGAAATGCAGTAAGAGTTTTGAGAAATGGGGCCTCTCATTGCATTTTGGACGTTTGGGGGGCAGCTGTGGCAAGGTAGTAGAATTTTCTGCTTCAATGCTGAAGACCAGAAGCACATTCCTGGCCAGTGCAACTCCAGCACAGACAGGTCCACCTGTCTGAAGCCTGACACATTGTGAACAAGTTCCAGGAGCATTTCCAATTATAAACAGAAGAGAAAATAAGGCCTGACAATCTAAGAAATGCCAGCCCTTATTATAACTGTAAGATGTGTTCATGTGGAATGATACATTTGGATAAATGCATTTTAATGTGCATGGTGGACTTGTGGCGAAAGAGTTGTCCTGCTTACCCCAAGGGTGGTGGTTCAAAGTTACCAGCCAGTGCCTGGGAGAAGAATGAGGCTGTCTACTCCCATAAAGACCTGCTGTCTCAGAAGCAGCATAGAGGCATTGGAATTGTTTGATGGCAGTGGGTTTTGTTGCTGTTTTTGTTGTTTTTAAATAGATGTAGAAACCAAGTCTCTGTGTTTTTAATTAACAGCATGAAAAAAGAAGAGATTAAACCAAAGGAGATGGTGTTGCCTTTATAGTTCAGAGTCCTGTGGGAGAGACAAGGGTGGCAGGATCCGATACTTGAATCCTGGAGTGAGAAGGGACTGAAGTAAAAGCATAAAGCAAGGGAAGTTTGCACTGATTCTTCCTTGGAATTTAAAGAGACTGCCTCCAATGTGATTACATATTCTGCAGTCTCATTCACAGACATTAACATTGAGTGGTGAGATGAAACAAAGTTACTTTTCTTTACCACACAGTGAACTACTCAACATAAAATGCCATTTCACTTCAACAAAATGTTCAGTGTCTTGAGCACTAGACTGACCCGCTTCCCCTGTGTACCCAAATGCAAGAGTCAGCTTTATTTGTTTGGACCATTTTTCTTGGGAAATGAAAAGTATTGATTTATCCTTCTTCCTGGTGTTTGTCTCTCTCTTGCCTTAAACAGAAGTGAAAGTAGTTCTGAATGAGAAAAGAAATTCCACCTTTTCCTAGCTATGATATAACTTGTTTGTGCTGTTAAAAAAAAGAAAGAAAAAAAAAGTACCTTAATCTTTCTATCATGGTTTAGGAATGTATCTTGAGTTCTTTTCTGAGAAAACCTTAGATAAGTGAAATTGACAGAATTTAGAAAATAGCCAGATTTATCATGCATACTCATGGGTAAGCTGAATTTTCCAGTACATTTTCAATGTAGTTTTTGTGGTAAAATTAGCTGCCTCTGCTGATATTCAGGTCAGTTTATACTTGAATATAGGGACAAGTTATTCCACTTTTTCTTTTATTTTCTGATTAGTAAAATCAGTATTGAAGGATGCAAGTTAACAGAAATGTATCATTTTTCTCCTTTGGTTTTCCCAGAGAAATAAATAAAATTAGACTTTAAATTTTTTCACACTATCATACTCCAGTAAACAGGTACAGTCTTAGAACTGTAAGATGAGCTCAGGGGACTGGCTCTCTGTGAGTCAGGCCTGACACCCATAACAGTGAGTTTGCTTTAGGGTTTATCGGTAGTCCTACCACACAGTAGGCTCTTACAGTCATTGGCTACTACATTGGCCAATATAGACACAGAATATTTCCATCTGAGAAAATCCTGTTGGGCAATTCTGCTGATTCTTTCACACTTGAAGTTATGATATTGTAAGAGAATAGTCATGGCTTCCTTTAAGCTCTACTTTCCTTCTTTCTTAACATGATTTCTGCTAGAGAAGTTGCTTGAATGTAAAATGTCACGATGACAAAAGCTAATCTCAAAAAGCCACATGATCTTTTTTCCTAATTCATCTGAAATATTTATAAAACTTTCTTAAATAATTTAACAGTTCTTTTTAGCTGAGTACAGAATCCTGAGTTTTAAAGGTGCTGTGATTTAGAAAATATAAGTTTCTTTGTCTCATTTCCTAAATTCTTTAATTCTTGTAGGATTTGCCTTTTATAGTGCTTTTGAGCAAATGAAGAGTGGAAGAGAATCTCATAGGTTAGCAATTTTTGAGACACTTATTGTGTGAAATAAACCTCAGAATTTATAAATGTCAGCCAACTATACATAATTGTTATATAGAGTGTGTACAATTAATGTACTTAATGTATATTATTTACTTAATGTATATTATTATGACAAAATATTATTATGACTTGTAATGACTTAAGTTATGATTTAAAATAACTATAATTTAAATTCATGAGTTCTTAATGATGAAATAGCCATTGTAATCAAGAGATTAGTTCATAATTAAAAATGTTTTAGCTATACCTTATTTTATTGTGTTCACCTTGTGGTGCTTTATAGAAAAAATGTAGATATTTATATTTTAATAAATGGAAGATCCTCAGCCACTTCATGTGCTCACCTCATGTCTTGGAGTCATAATAGTATAAATTCTTATACTATTTAAAACTTTGTATGACATTATTGCTCTTTAATAGGCAGTAGAGTATAAACCTAACATGTATATGCACTGGAAAACTAAAGTAAAAATTGTTGATCCCTCTGTTTTCAATATTTTCTTTATTACAGTGATCTGAAATGAAGTCACAATATCATCAAAGTATATACATACAAAGATATATCAATTGAGCATTAAGCATTTGTGGAAAATTTAATTATCTTTGGATTTCATCTTTCCATGAGATTTGAAGCCTCCAGATGTGTGCGTATATACAAAGAAAGGCAGATATAGAAGCCAATGTATTAGGCCCACAGCACATGCAGATTAAGATGTCTACATGTTGACTCTATAGTCCATCGATGGGTATGTACACATACACACATCTCGTTTCTATTGGTGTTCCGTGTTGTTGAGTCAGTTCTCATGCAGAGTAGCCCTCTCAACAGCAGAACAAAAATACTCTCTGGTCTCCTGCCATCTTCTTTTCTGCACCTGCCATTTGCAGGCAGGATTCACTACTCCGGAGACTCATTCTGTCTGAAAACACGTCCAAAGCAGACGACCTCATTTCTAAGGAGCATACCAAAGAAGATTAATTTTGTTCTTCAGGTAGTCCATAGTAAAATTAATATTCTTTGCCAACACCATATTCCGAAGGTCTACATGCACACACGTGTAGTGCTGGTGCCGCACTGGTGTGGCAGCACTGGTCGTGTGATTCTACATGGAGCTGCTCACCTTAAGGTCAGCCCTTCAAAGTTCAAAATCCCCTGCCCCTCTGGAAAAAGGGCTAGACTTTCTATGCCGGGAAATATTCACAGTCCTTAAAACCCATGAAGCTCAGTGTACCCTGTAAGGTTTGAGTCAGGAACAGCCTGATGGCGTGAGTTTGAATGGGCGCTTGGTTGTGTTCATGTGAATGTGTGTCCATGTATATATCTAATTCCAGGGCGGTCGCTTCCTTTCTGTGAGACTTGGAAAACTTTCTTAACTCCCTTACCTCATTTTCCACATCAGTAAATACATTATCCATTGCTGTCAGGTTACATTCTAACTCATAGCATTTTAATGTACAGAGTACAACTGCTTCACAGTTTCCAAGCTTGTAAATCTTTACAGACCAGATTAGCATAGCTTTCTCCCATGGGGCTGCTGTTCTGGTCAAACTGCGAATGTTTGCTTAGCTGGTAACTGCTTACCAATTGTGGCATCAGGAATCTTCTCTAAACCAGTAAAGAGGAGAACTGGTGTCCTTGGTGGCACAAAGAGTTAACTAAGGAAATATTAAACTGAAAGGGTGATGATTTAAACCCATTGGTAAGAACTCTATGTAGTGATCTGTTTCTGAAATTTCATAGTCTGAAAATCCAATGGTGGTCTTCTACTCTGTTAAGATGGGGACTTGCAAAAATTTAGGATTAGCGCCATTAATCCTAATAATGATATTTTAAATTTCTAAATTTTTCTTGTTCAGTTGAATGGTATTGCACGACTAATAATTATTACTTGAATGTGTGTGTATTATATTATTGATGTATATGAATTAATTACTTATCGCTGTACATCAAACCATCCTAAAAGTTAAAACCAAAATCTAAATACCAAAATCACTGCCCTCAATTTGATTCTGACTTGTAATTTTCCTGTAGGTCATGTAGAACTGTCCTTGTGCTTTTCTGAGACTGATAACTCTTTCTAGGGCTACAGAGCCTCATTCAGTGATGCTCATGACTTTGCAGGCTTGCTGAATGATGCAACTGTGGAGAGTTGTGTGTGTGTGGTGGATACAGTGCTGCTTGTGGCTTGGTACCCTCACATGACTGGAACAATTCAAGTCTGGCCATTGAGACGTTTGACTCACGCTTTCTCCCCCAATAACTTGAAGAGGGTGCTAACAGAAAAAGGCAATTGCGGAAAACCACTTGAAATACCTGCCATTGACTAGAAAAGCATTACTTCTGCTACATTTTATTCAACAAAGCAAACCAGATGACCTATTCTCTTAATAAGAAACACTATCAGGCTATCTCTAGACTCTTAACCACGTGGTCCGCGCCTCCATCTCCCTAACAGTGAAGACTCGCAGCTTTGGAAACCTTATGTATGATTTCTCTGAGTCAGAATCAACTCTTTGGCAATGGAATCCTCTTCATAATAGAAACTGTAATGTCACCCTGAAAAGATCTGAGGCAAGCAGTGCTGTACTTGGAACCATTTTTTGCCAAAACTCAGTAACAGGATTATGTATTCCATGTTCTCTCCATCATACCTTATTTTACAAAGCTGAGATTACAGATCCTGCTATGAAAGCTTTTTGGCATACTATATGTAAGTCACATATAGGGCACACAAAAAGAGAGAAAGTATGAATTTGTGCTTCTGACCTTCTAATTTCTCATTATTGGGACAATGTGGACTATATGATTCCCTTACTGTGTTAGTTTGGGTAGACTAGAGAAACAAATTCATAGAAACTCAGATGTGTATGAGAGAGAGTTTTATATAAAGGGTAATTTTACATTAAGAAAGCATTTCAACCCAGTCTACCCCAATCCAGTAAGTATGATATAAGCCCATATTTCTGAAACTGTTAGGTGTCATGAGATATTGGTCCTCCATGGCTCCACATGAGAAAGAATTCAGGTTTGTGAGAAAGAAGCCTGGTTTGTGATCCAAACACATTTTATGAAAGCTATAAGAAGTTTCAGTTTTATACGGGCACTCACAGGGTTCCTCACCCCTGTCTGTCAGGGAAAGTCACCGGCTTAGTTCCAGTATCCTGTCCTGTCAGTCTTTCAGCAGGCAGGCATGGTTGATGACCCCAGTTAACCCATTGGCTGATTGAATTCACCTGTCCTAGGTGGGCCAATCCAGGTGCAGCCCTCCTGACCTCTGAACATACATGGTGTACCACCCTTTCCTGGCTAATAGCTCAAACCTCTGATAGTTCAAAGCTCTGAGCATGCGCAATGTACGCCCTTTCCCCAATACTATTTTACCTAACATTCCCTCCTGAAGAGATATGGCCCAATTCTTTGGGGTACTGGGCTATGACATCTTTTGTCAGTAATTCCTGCTGACAAAAGGGTTAACATGGGGCCTTGGGTCCATACCCTTTCTAGTCTGTTGGATGGGGCTGTCCATTCAAGGCCCGGGATGGATAAGGTTGAGGTGGACCTAAAGGTGGAACTTTGGTTTAGAGGACTTGTTAACAAGAAAAATCTGAAAAAAAAATAAATGGACAAACAGGTGAATAGTTTGAGAAAAGAGTAGGTTGTGCAGTGACAGTGCCCTTGAAGTAGGTTAGTGTTCAGGAAATGAATAAACATCTTAAGACTAAGAGACACGGGTATTTGTTCACTGTAAACACAGGAACAGGGTGAAAACATTCACTGGCCTAAAGGCTGTGAGGGGTCGGAGGTAGAGTCTTCTGTGGAGCCCTCGTCTTTCCCGGGGTTGTGATGACATATTACCCTAAGACTGTCCAATGGGTCACAGGAGTACTGGTCTGTGGTTTCTATCTCAGAGGGATCTGATGGTGATGGTTTCCAGGATTCCCACATGTATGGTGGATCCACACACTTTGCCCTGGAGCTTTGACAGCAGTGGGGGTAGAGAGAATTACTGGCAAAGGTCCCTTTCAGACTAACAGAAGCTGGGAATGAGGGGACCCCTCCTTCCAAGTTTTATAAGAGCTAGGTTCCCTGGCTGACACCAGGGTGGTAGCTTTTCCTCCTCTTGGGTCTGGGTGAACCCATAGTGAAGGAATGCCTTCTGACATTGGGGTACTTGGGTGGCATATTGTTCTATTAAGGCTACCTCAGAGTCTATAGCTGACTTCGTTATAAGAACACGTTGCCCATATAAAACTTCATTGGGGGCAATCCTAAGATGTAACGGAGTATTCCAAGTACATCTTTCCAAATCATCTGAGTTTCTTGTGTCAGCTTTCGAAGGGTTAACTTTAGGTGTTGATGCATTCTCTCTATCTGCCCCAAACAATGAGGCCACCTGGCTCAGTGGAGAAGATAGGTTATTCCCAAGTGTTGGCCGACGGCCTGAGTGATTTAGGAGATGAAAGCAGTCCCCTAATCGCTCTGTAATGATTTGGAAAGTCCAAATCAAGGAACTATTTCCTGAAGTATTTTTTTCATTACTTTATGAACCTCCTTAGTGCAGGTGGGATATGCTTCAATCCCACAATTAAAGGGGTAGATAGACACAAGAAGATACTTAAATCCCTGGGCAGCGGGACCCTGGATAAAATCTGCCAGTCTTCACCTGTGTAGTAGCCCTTGTGCTGAACAGGTTGAGCAAGGTGACTTCTGAGCACCTCCTTGGGGACCGTAGATCTGACAGATAAGACAATGGGAAGTTACTGACTTGATGGTAGAAGTTAAATTGACATCACAGAACTGTTGAATGAGCAGGGTCAAGGAGGGTTTAGGCTAAGATGAGTGTCATCGTGAAAGGTTTTCATGACTTTCCACTGTAATCTTTGAGGCAAGAGGAGCTTATTGTCTTTCTCCACACATCCATAAGGTCAAAGGGAGAATTTCTGTGTCCTCCCTTGTTCCATTTCTTCTGGCAAGTAATCTGGAAGAGGGTGCTGGTCTGGGGAAATACGGGCATTTATGGAGGCTGAGAGGCTGGTGCCCCGGCCTGCTTGTCTGGTGGCCCTGCCAGTGGCTCAATTGCACACAGGGACTTCAGAGTCCCCTTTTGGTGCCCTCACCAGTGTGCCACGGCCATTTCCACTGATTTCTGGATGGCTTCCAAGAGTGCCTTGGTGTGGCTCTACTACTTAATGGGGCTTCCCTGAATGTTGCAATAGCCTCTTTCCTGCTAGATTGAAGAGTGGGCATGGAGAACTAGAAACCCATATTTGGAGTCAATAAATAACATTAATTTCTTCCCCTCTGCTAGTTCGAGGCCCCAGGGTAAGGCTATGAGGTCAGCCAGCTGGGTTGAAGTTCCAAGGGGCAGGGGATTAGCTTCAATGACTCGGTCAAGGGAGACAATGGCATAATCCGCTAGTGCACTCCCTCAATCACAAAGCTGCTCCCATCTGAGAACCAGACACAATCTGCTACCAGTAGCGGTTAGTCTTTGAAGTGTGGTGGAGGCAAGTTCTTAGTAGACAGCAGCTCAAAGCAAGAATGGATGGGTCTCGTGCCCTCTCCGGGGTCAGGGAGTAATGTGGCTGAATCAAGGGTGCCATGGGTCTCAATAGTAAAATCCACGTTTTCTATAAGAAGAACCTGGTACTTTACTAGGCAGCTATCCCAAAGTCGGTCATGTCTTTTAGCTCACAGCACTTCAGAGATCCTATGATTAGTTAGGATCTCTGCACTTCCTCCTGGGGTGTCCTTTACCGCTTCTTGGACTACGAGGGCCATGGCAGCTAATGCTCATAGACAAGGGGGCCAGCCTGCTGAGGGAGGATCTTACCTCTTTGACAGGGACGCCACTGACCAAAACTGAGGCCAGAGCTTCTGAACCAGCATACCCAGAGCCGCTCCCTTTCTTTTATGAGTGTACAGGAAAAAACTTCTTTGCAGGGTCTGGGAGACCCAGCACTGGGGCTTGGAGTGGAAGAGTTTTAAACTGCTTTACTGCTTCCCTTTGCTCCATGTCCCCCAGTAGGGTTCTAGATCACATCTCCCTTGCAACCTTTCATAGAGAGGTTTTGCTAGGAGTCCAGGTTAAGAATACAGACTCTACAAAACCTGTGAGGCCTAGAAGTGCCCACCGTTGCTTCCGCGTTTCCGGCTCAGGCAGCTCCACAATTGCCCTAACTTGTTCTGAGCACCACCCTTTCTTTCCTTTTGACAAGATTCGTCTCAGGTACATTTCCTCCTGCTGTACTCGCTGGCCCTTCACCCTGCAGACTTTGTAACCTCTTTCTGCCAAGAAACTTAGACCTTGTATTGTATGGGCAGTGGACTGCTACTGAGTGGCCAGGCAGATGAGGAGGTCATCTGCATAATGTAGGACCGAACCCCCTCTAAAGTAAGGCCTGCTATTTCCTGGCCTAGGGCTTGTCTGAACAAATGAGCACTGTTCCAAAAACCCATCGGTAAAACTGTCCAGCTGAGTTCCTGTGACTGCCCTTGCTCTAACTTCCAATCAAAGACAAAAGGGAACTGGCATTGTTTGTCCAATGGAATGCAGAAAAAGGCATCCTTTAAGTCCAGGGCACCATACCACTATGTGGAGCTAGAAATTTCCCCTAAAAGTGTAGAGGGGTTTCGGTACAGTGGGAATAATGCTTCATTTATTATTCTGAGGCCCATAAGACTCATCTTTCTTCTTAACTGGTCATATTGGGGTGTTACAGGGGGAGTTAACAGGGACCAAAAGTCCATGTTGGAGGAATGTACTAATAAGGGGCCAGTGTCCTACATAAACCAATAGGGTTCACAGCATCTAGCTGATTGGAACACAAAGCATACTACTGAGACTGAAAAAAGCTTTGGGTATCAAACTCCTTCCATCCTGCAGCCAACAGTGTCCCAGTCCCCTTCTAGAAATCAGGGCTGGGGAGGGCATCCGAACTCCCTGGAAGGCAGGCACAGAAAGGCAAAGGTAAAGTCCCATATACCAGGAACAATAGACAAGAAAGCAGACATGAAAGGATATGGCTGCAGTAATACATTACCCGTCTTCCCATGAATCAGTTCTGGGGCCTCTGTGGTGTTTGGTAGGAGTTCGGCCTTGCATCCTTTCCAGCTTGTGTATCTGTGTCATGCAGCACCAATTTATGATAGCTGTCTGGAGAAGAGATATATACCTGGGTCCTTAGCTCCTCCTGAGAAAGAATTCACACTGAAGCCTGGTTTGTAATCCAAACAAGTTTTATGAAAGTTAGAAGTTTCAGTTCATACAGGCACCCATAGGGTCCCTCACCCTTGTATGCCTTCTCGAGAAAGTCACAAGCTCAGCTTCAGGCTCCTGCCTTTTCATCCTTCAACAGGGAGGCGTGGTTGACGACTCTGGCCAACCCCATTGACTGAATTTAATTCACCTGGCCCACGTGGGCCAGTCCATGTGCAGCCCTCCTGGCCAAAAGCCTGGACTTCTGAACATGTGCAGTGGATGCCCTTTTCTCTATACTTTTCTGCCTTTCAAGAGCAATCTATAGGGGCTGAGCCCTGGTGGCACAAGTGGTTGAGTGTGGGACTGTGTCCTCCAGGCTTGGAAGTTCAAATCCAGTGGCAGCTCTGAGGTGCAGTGCTGGGTAGCTCCTATGACCACAAAGAGGGCAGTGAGGCTCCACCACTCCCCCAAAAAAGAGCAGTCTATGAAGTCCTCTTCATACTCATGAAACATATGCAGTGATGCTAAATGTAGAATGGTCACAGGTCAGTGGACAGGAAGTCTTTGGATCCATTGGTATTGTAAACCTCTCAGTGCTGGCAGCGGTCACCCCATGGCTTCTTAGTTCCGAGGGCATAGGATCTGTCAGTGTAGTATTGAGTGTCTTGTCAGGTTTTGTCATTAGAGCTTTGTCTCAGGGAGTGAACAGAGAGAGAATATGTCTTCCACCTTCACAGAGAAAATATAGCAGTTCCTAGAGTTCTCAGGAGATGGCCATGCCCACACAGAGGCCTCATTGGTTATGACCTGATTGGCAGACTAGACTCGACCTCTTTCCTCATAATCTTCTCAAGTTGATACCAGATTATGTCATTATTATCCTTATCAAAGGACATTGTTGTATCTCATATTCACATGACGTTACACCTATCTTTAACTCCTTGTGGTCCTCCAGTTGCTTTGTTCTTTACACTCAGGTCTAGGAGCTCAGAGAGTCTGTGGTTCCAGACAGTCCCAAACCCTGATTTTTTTGCAATTCCAGTTTCTCTTAAACTGGCGATAATTTAAAAATATTTTCTTAACTCAAGTCACCTCAATTGTTGCTTTACGTATGCTGTCTGGCTCATGATAAAACCCTTAACACCTATACTTTTGTTTCAAAGTTAAACTTTGTTTGCCTTTAGCTATCTTTATGTAAAGACATCAAGACTTCTTAAAAAGAGAAGAAAAAATACCTACATTTAAGTGCCTATTTGAACTTGTTAATCCTAGAATACACTGAAGCACTTACTAAAAATCAAGACATTGAATTTCAGAGTGATTCATGAATATCTGAAATTACCAATTACCAATTTTAATTTTGACTATTGTGTTTATCCTTCTAAAAATAATTTAAAATAATTCAATGACTTGAATTCAAAACTCAAGCACACAATTTGATGTGGAATCTTTGAAGAAGATTATCTATGTTGTTCTTGGGAGAAATATATGGATTATTAAGTATAAATTGTGTAGAAAATGGCCTTGGACTTTTTGACTGCTTACTAAATCATACCTAGACATATATCAACAATCATAGTGTAAGGAGAATCCTATTGGGAGTCTTTACCTTTGGAAAAGAAACCCAAAATACTTCCAGTCCCCATTTACTTCCTTCCTCCAGGAATGCACCGATTGCTCATGACCACCCCTTTTCTTTATTACCGGCCTTGTTTGCATGGGAGATCCTGCATTTCTCCTTCTGTGACTTTCCTCTCTTCTGTGAACCACCTATAAAGTATAAAAGCTGTGCCCACCTGATATGCAGGACCCCAATCTCCTGGAATTCTAGTTCCTCTGGGTGACCAGTTAATACATTTTTTGCTCTCTCAAGTTCTCCAAGAGAACTGCCTGATCATTTCTGAGTCACTGTTTTACTGTGAGATTAGTTATAATTGTGGTGAAAGCAAAGATTGTCATACTCTATAGGAAATGTTGCTAAATTTTGCACCATAAGCATTGTGTGTGACTATATGGTTGTTCCTGCAGGAACAAAAACCAAAAAGGCTAATATTTATTTCAGGTTGTAGGGTATAATTTCATCTTACACTATTATCAAATATTTACATATGTTATGTTCCTAGAAACCCAGGTGATTTCATGGTTAAATATTTGGCTGCTAGGCAGAAAGTCAGACTTTCTGAACCCAGTGGCTGTGACAAGATGCTTCCTCAACGGTTTATGATCTCAGGACTCCTAAGGGGGAGTTGCACCCTGTCTTATAGCTTGGTATGAGTCCAAATCAATGCAACCACAGGGAGTTTGATTTTGTTTTGCTTTAATACTTTTCCACTTTGAAATGATACAGTAAAATTATACATACCAGTCTGTGTAAGGCAGAAGCCCATCCAGAAGATGGATATTTTAGGGTACAGAAGAGACCTTAATAAAAAAATATAATTTGAGGAGAGCATTTTACGGAGTCTCAAATGATCAAAGATAGCACAAAGACACAGTCACACCATCTGGAAGAAGGAGGCCATGAACTGGAAGTAAAGTGGCTCCTGAGATAAAAAGGGCATGGGGTGAACAGGATTATTAAAAAATCATGACTGGTGGCAGATCCATGCATCACACTTTTAGGTGGGACTCCAGAAGCTGAACAGAACAATGTTTGGGAGGAGTACATTGTTAGACGCATTTACAACATTAGCCAGGGAAAGTTTGACCAAGGAAGCCAAGGTGGGACTGATGGGCAGGACTTATGACTGTGATCCCGAGTACTGCCTCCACTAAGGCCAGCCTGTCAGAGGGATTTTTCCTGGAGCAATCCCGGCCTACCTGGAGAGGGGTGGTGGATGAACCACTTTCCAAGGCATTCTGCTTGAGGGCATGGTTATCTATATCCTTGGTTAAAGAACAGAACTTACCCAAAGTGGACCCAATCTATGTGAGGATTTGGGGATAGCACTGTCATTCACAGTCATTTTCAACGTGGGATGCTCAGGATTTAAGCTTGAATACATGGAAAACACAAACATTTTCTTACTAAACAGTCAGCAGTGGAAAAGCGAGGACTGTACCCTATCAAAGATGGAATGCTTGCAGGAAACACACACTCAAAAAAAACAAGGCAGTCACTTTAGTTCAAATGCTCAGAAATGTCACTCTATTGTAATCCAAATCTTAAATGCAGTCGTTTTATGATTAATATTGTTCATAGAGAGTCCAAATGTTAGAACAAGTGACACACTTAAAAATAAAACTTACACATATTCAATTTAATTCTATATTTATTTTAAGTTAAAACACAAAAGACTAAAGCATAACTGATTGCTTTTTCTATAGTATAACATACATAACACCTTTGCTTAGTAAGTGGAAGATCTTATATTTCCTTTATCTTTCTTTTCCTTTCCTTGTGTCTTAGGTCTAAAGGAAGGTAGTTTCAAGGAGATCACTGAATAAGATGGCAGTGAGTTTTTGAGTAATTAACAGAGTGAAAGAAGTTTAATCTTATGGTTTGACTTTTCTGATACATTTATTAAATAGTTTCATTTCTCCTTTATGAAATATTTATTTGCTTGTGTTGCCTCTATGTATTGCATCTCTAATATAAATCCCATCGGCTGATTCATGATAGAAACCCAAGAATGCCTGCTCCCAGAAAAATGTAGTCTCTGAAACCCTCAGGAAGGTCACTGTGAGTGAGTGCCTTCTTGACTGTAGGGGGTTTATATCTTCCTGGAATTTCTCCACTTCATGCCTTTATAATCAAAGATAAATATTTAATGTTTTTTACAAAACCTACTTTTCACTTCAAGGTACTCTCCATTACACCTAATACATTTGTCATATCATCCATTCCATTCTTGGAAACATGTGTCAAAATCATTTGTTTGGATGGCTGCTGGTACCTCTCTCTTTTTTTATTTCCTTCACCTTTTTATGTCTTCACATCACAGTCCTTTCATGACCTCCTCATTTGTGGAAACAAAAAGAAGTCACACAGAGCAGAGTCAGAGTCAAGTGAGAAAGGAGTGTGGGGAAAAGCGAGAAATTATTATGTTTTTTTTTTTTTGCCAAAAAGTGGCGCACTGAGATGACTGCTTGAACAAGTGCAGTCCCCAAATGCAAGCAATCAAATCTTTTTTTGGTGATATTTGCAATACTTTTAGAATATCCAAATAGAAAGCGTGATTAACAATCTGACCTCCTGAAATCAACTCCAAATGCGTTTCCCCCCTTATATAAAAAAAAAAAATAAACATCATCTTGATCTTTGAGTTCACTTTTTTTTAGTGAGGTGATGATGACATCTTCCACTGGCATAATTGATGCTTGATTTCAGGGTCATGAGAATCACACCATTCCTCTTCACCAGTAATGACCTCATGGGGGAAAAGTCTGGGTCACTTCAGAGCTGTTCTTCCAAAGCAAGGCATGTTTCTGCGTAATGCTCCTTTTCCCTAGTTAATCAGACCCTGAAGTACGAATTCCATGGTGAACCTTCTCATTCCCAAATCTGTTGAATTCCACTCAATTGAGTTCAATGACAATCCAGATAACTTTCCTATCTTCTTAATGGTTCCTCATTGGTCTTTGAGCATGAGTGCACGGACCTTGTTGACATTTTTCAGGAAGTTGATGGACGTCCAGAATGAAGATGGTCATCAACTGATATTTCCTATTTTTTAAATGATAAAACTACCCATACATGTGGATTTTTACCCTAGCACTCTCTTCCTAAGCTGTGTTCAATATCACAACAGTTTCTGTGGCATTTTTCTTGAGCAAGAAAAACAAACAAACAAGCACACAAACGTCACATCCACACACAGTGCTCTTAAATTGGCCATCACAAAAAAAAAAATGAGGTTTCAGTGACACTGCTTTTACAAAGCAACAACAACAACAAAAAACAATCACCGTGATCAGAGAGAACCTTTTCAGGCAATGCCACTGGGTGTGCTAACTCAGTTTCTCAGTGCTAGCCAAGTGAGAAAAATGCACACTATGAAAGCTGTGTTGAGTGGAGGCATTTTCTGTTGTTATTGTTGTTTTGGGGTGTAGCCTCTTGTATGTACTCATTTCCTAGTTGGGAAACTGGATCTCCTTGCTACCACACAGTTTCATGACATTGAGACAGGTGTGGCATGTGATCCACTCACTTTAACATGACCACATTGTTATGTAAACAGAGTTGAGCCCATTGTGTTATTTCTTGAATTTGCTTGCTATTACTGGTTTATT
>PVJH01009527.1:0-78541 GCA_004026705.1 Nesogale talazaci
CTGTTTATCATGATACGGTCTATTGACCCAGTTTTGAGGATTCGGGCTTTGTTTATATTGGAATATACACAACCCTTGATTTTCAACAACTGCTTTAAGTCCTCTGTGTTAGTCTGGGTAGACCAGAGAAACAAATTCATGGACACTCATATGTGTGTAAGAGAGAACTTTATATGAAAGAGCAATTGTATATTAAGAAAACATCTCAGCCCAGTCCAAATCAAGTCCAGACGTCTGATATCAGCCCATGTGTCAATGCCAGTCTGTAATTCTTCTTCAGACTCACACAGCACATGCAATGGCGCCAGTTCAGGAAGAACACCACAAGTCAGTGGGTGGAGAGTCTTGTGCATCTAGTTGAAGGATCTTAGTGCTGGCGTAGGTCTCCATGTGGCTCCTCCAGCTCCAAGACTCCGCTTGTCAACAGCAATGTTTGACAGAGAGATGAAAAAGATTGTGTCTGATTTCCAGTGAGCTATTTATCTTCAGGCCTCCAAAGGAGGTCATGTAGCTGGGACTTCATTGACAGACTAAACTCCACCCTTTTACCCCAAACCATTTCAAGTTGACGCCAGATTATGCAATCACCACATCCTTTCTTTCAACAAGGAGGGTTGTGTCATCTGCACACCAAAAGTTAGTAAGCTTTCCTCCAAACCTGCTGTCATGTTTTTCTTCTCTAATCTAGAAGCTTCTTGGATTATTGGTTCAACACAGAAAGAATAGTGACCATGAAAGGAAACCATATGATGCACATCTTTGATGATCTTAAACCAAGTAGGATTCTCTGGTTCTTTTCATATGAGTGCCTCTTTAAAAAAAATCATTTTATTGCAGGCTTTTACAACTCTTATCACAATCCACACATCCTTCCATTGCATCAAGCACATTTGTTGTCATCATCATTCTCAAAACATTTTCTTTTTACTTGAGCCCTTTGTACCAACTCCTCGTTTTCCTCCTTCCCATCCCCTTCCCTCACTCACAAACCCTTGATAATGTGTACATTTCCCCCCCTTTTTTTTCACTGTCCAGTGTCTCTCTTCACCCTCTTTTCTGTTGGCAGACTCAGTGTGTATCTGCTTCCTTAGTACCAAACATAAATATATGCATGTAGAACTATTTCTCCATCATCATATATAAATATATTTACATATGTACATGCCTGTGTCTAGAACGCTATAAATGCTCTTGCCTTCTAGTTCTTTCCTTTATTTTCTTTTCATGTCCTCTTTTCCCACTATCATGTTCAGCCTTCATTTGGATTTTGGTAATTCCTCTCAGTTATATTGCCCTTGATCAAGCCCTACAAGGCCTCCTTGATTCTCCTCACCATCAATTTTGGATCACTTGTTGTTCCCTTGTTCCTGGGATTGTTAACTCTCATTTCCTTTGCCCCATCTCCCCCTCTCCCATGTACCCCTGTTGTTTTCTCCTCCATGTTGCTTCCACCTTCAATATTGTCTAGATAAACCTTAAGAGATAATAACATGCACCCCCAAATAAGACAGAACAATACAAAGCAACAAAAGAAAACAAAATAACTATAAAACCAATGACAAAAAAGTAAAGCCTGAAAATAGTTTGAGGTCTGTTTGTTGACCTTTAGGACTATTTTCCAGTGGAGTCTGATGGGCCTCAAAGTCTTATTTTTGATATTCCCTGGGGATTTCGTTGCATTTGACTGAACCTTGATCTATGTATAGTTACCACATGAGCACAGTGAAGTATTTGGGAAGTCCTTTTCTTGGCAATGTCATCCCTAGTGTACACATATACACAGTAAAATGCCTTTTCATTATCAATAAAACACAAGTAACGAACTTTCCAGTACTCTTTACTTTCTGCCAAAATCCATCTGATGTCAGCAATGATAGCTCACATTCCATGTCCCCTTCTGAATCTGACTTCAATTGCGACAGCTCCCTAAAACCATTTTTGAATGGTCTTCATCAATATTTTACTTGCATGTAATGCTATCCATCACTTTGTTTGATCATTTCCACCTCTGTGGATAACTTTTATTTGGATTGGGCACAGATCTCTTCTAGCTGGTTGGCCAGCTGTCTTCCAATTGTTGAAGCATTTCTTTTGGCTTTCTATGAATTCAAATATTGTTTTTGCTAATGCCCAAATATCTCTTTTCCATAGAGAGGTTCTTGTTTACATGTTACAACTTGAAATACTTGATGGTTGGCTAGTTCTTTTTGTTATTGTAACTATATTTCTTCCATCTTTTTTTTCTGATTTTTCTGATGCCTTTAATACATTTCTATGGAACCTTTCAATATTTCAACTCAAAGCATGATTTTTTCCCCCAATTCTTTGAACTTGAGCTATGCTGAGCATGTTCTTTTTCAGCTCTCTTAACTCCAGATGTTTATACACATCATGATAAGACTCAATATTTTATTCTTGAGCGACCCTTTGTAATCTTCTGTATCTTTTACTTCATCATTCCTTCCATTTGTCTTAGCTATTTTCTGTTCAAAATCAAGTTTCATAGTCTCTTCTAACATCCACTTTGGCCTTTTCTTTCTTGTCTTTATAATGACCTTTTTCTTCCTTCACATTTAATATTTTGATGTCATCCCACAGATTTACAAGTCTATCTTTAATGTTCAATGCATCAAAATGGTTCTTGAAATTCTCTCTAAATTCAGGTGACTTATACTCAAGATTGCATATTGACTCTCAAGACTTGTGTTCATTTTCTTCAGTTTCAGTTTGAACTTGTAGATGAACAATTTATGGTCTGTTTTACAGTCAATTTCTGGTCTTGTTTTGACTGAGTTTCTCCCTCATCTCTTCCAACAAATTCAATTGATTTAATTTTTTGTATTGTATCTGGTAAAATTTGAATGTATGGTAGTCATTTATGTTGGTTTAACATTTCCATTCTAATTACCAGTAATTATTAATGCATCTTTATCATGTTTGATCAATTTCTGATTGAAGAAGTTTGAATTATTCTTCAGTTTCTTAATCATTAGCTTTAATGATAAATCTGAATAACCATTGAAATAGCAGAATTTCTTTTTGCGGTGAAAATATAATTCTACCACAGACACCAAATTATTTTAAGTAGTTATGGAAATGTGCTTTTTGATGATGAATGTGATGTCATGCCTTTTCAAATGGCTTTCCTGGCATAGTAAACCGATGATTATCTATTCAGAATGGCCAATACCAGTCCATTTCAGCTCATTTAATGTTTAAGATATGGATTTTTATACAATGTTTTTTATTGTTGATGAGTTAGAATTTTCCTACATTCATACTTAGTATGATCCATACTCCAATCATTAATAGGTATTTAGAGCTGGTTACTTTCATTTTGAGTCATGCCCCAGTAGGAAATGAAGGTTCTGAATTTTTTTACTCCACCCATGTCCGTATGATTGACTCTACTTGGTGAAGGCAGTTCTCCATTCACCATTTAAATGCCTTCCTATCTGAAAAATTCATTTTCTGACACTCTGTCTGACAATTCTTTGCTGCTAGTCATGGTGCTTTCAGTGACTAATCCCTCAGAACTGGCAAACCTCTTCCTAGTTTATAGTCAGTTCTTATCAGGAAGCTCCACTGAAACATGTTCATAGATAACCCTGCTGGTTTTTGAAATACAAGGTGCCTGGCTTCCAGCAGCACAGCAACCTGCAAACTACCAAAGTATAACAAACCGACAGGTGACTGGTGGTAATCTAGTAGAAAAGAAAACACTAGTCAATAGAAACTTTTTCACCTTATGATAAATTCTTTGATGGAAGCAAGTATGAAGTCATATTGAAGAGAAATCTCTCAACCTTAGCTCACCAACTTAGAACTACACTAACAAATGTGTAGTAATTGGACCAGGTGAAGAAAAACATCTAACAAGGGCCTATAGCAGTAATTTACCATGATTACTATGTCACAAAAAACCCTTTGGTATCATAAAATGGAATCTTTTTTTTTCCTCTGGAGTTGGTGTGTTTTGCAATTGTGACATCATTTAAGGTAATATTTTTACCTTGGCTTCCCCCAATTTTTAATTACTTGCCTCCATGATATGTCGATGTTGATGCTGTTGCAATTTTAAAAATTAATCAAGATAAAATGGATGGAAATTTGGGGAATGTGGGAGATGAGAAAAAAATAATGTTACCATAGCTAGATATTTTAAAGTTCCAGTGTTTTGTACTGTTGCCATCCTGGACCTTGCAGCTTCTCATGAGGTACACACATTTATTTTTAACCACAGTCTATTGCTAATATCGAACCAAAATGCCATCATTAATCCCCATTAATACCTTGCTCTAGCTGTGCCTCTTGAGGACTAACTCAATACTGAACTTTTAAAAACCAATGTTCGATGTACTGTTAGTATTATAAGAAAAAATAATCCGAACTCCAGCTAGTAAATCAAACTGTCCACAAGTGGAGATAAGTCTGAGAGTTTGGGGAGCCCAATTCAAGATGAATGACTGTGCATTTATGAGCCAAATGAAGCGTCTGGATTCTAGTCTCCAAGCATCTGTGATCCCAAAGATAAATTGAACATAAATGTTTTTTCACTTTGTTTTTCTTTCCTTCCCTTCTCCGTGTCCCAGAATTTAGAAAGTTATGTTTCCATGTATGAAAAAGATAGTAATGGCATCATTACTTTGATATTTTGTATATTGCACCAAATAATATTACACAGTGTCATGGTACAAAGACATAGGTTTTACTTTCCTAAATTTATTTACTTGAGGATCCTATGGGTAGTTTTACACTCAGTAAATTTCTTCATGTTTACTTTGGGCTCTCAAGCAAGTAAAATCCCCCTTTTCAGGGTAAATTAACATGGAAAATCTAAGAACTCAGATGCTAAAGAGCCACTGCTTTCATCCCTTCCCCCAGAAAAGATCCTTCCATACTTTCCCATGTGGAACTTAGTTTTCAAATATTGTCATAATAAAGAAGAGTATGATTTAGTAATAATAATATTTTTCTCTTCAACTCCACATCAAAGACATATAACTGCTAATCAACCTCTACCCAGCATTAGATAAGGAGTGAACATGACTCTGTACCATCTTTTAAAAGTTTTGTTTTATTGTTTTCAATGAAGATTTACACAGCAGTTTAGGTTTACATTCAACTCTTTCTTCACAAATTATTTCATGACATGGGAACATACTTTATTACCTGTGAACATTCTTATTATTTCCATCCTAGTGCTTCTATTTCAATGCCAACTTTTTGAGGAAGAGTGAAAAGAACACACACTCTTGCATTGCTACTGGATTTTTGATGGAAAACTATTGTTTTATTTCTCCTGAGTCATACCAGAGCATGAAAGAAATGACATGCTTCATTCTGTGAAAGCATAATATCTGAAAGACTCTCATATTCTTTGTAACAAATCCAGTAGTGACACATCTCAAGGAATAGGAACTCTCCATATGGCCCTTTCAGAAAGTCTACTGGTTAGTATGAATGAAGGCTGCTATTTCACTCCAACTGGGTAAAATGTGAAAATATCAATTCACATAAGATTTTCTAAAAACCCTTGAATTGGAGTGAGATTATCTTTAATCACAGGAGACTATAGTTCAATAATTCAGGAATGGCTCACAAAAACAATGATGCAGCAGAGGTACAAAATTAAACCAATCCTTTAATATATTTCAAACTAAGAAAGGTCATAAGGTCACATTACTCACCTAAGTTTTTCATTTCTATTTATTGAGAATTTTTTGAGGGGCATCACTGCCCTCTGGTGGGAGTGGGAGCTACCCAGCCTTGCTGCTGCTGGATTTGAATCGCCAAGCCAGTGGACCGCAGTCCCGCACTCAACCACTACGCCACCGGGGCTCAGCCCTATTGAGAATTTTTTGAGGACTTTTACTAGACTTTTAATTTTGATATTTAAATAGTTTCATTGGGATATGATTCACATATCATACAACTATTGAGAATTTTTAACAACTGACAAACACATAGGAAGCCAGTGGGGAAATAGAATTTACCAAACAAATTATCTTCCTAATACTTTTTAAAAACTGCATCTGTTCTATAAATACCAAATGCACAGGTGGAAACACTGAGGAATCAGGAAATGAAGGAATTAAGTTATCAGAAAAATTAGAACTTTTCCAAAATCTCTGGTAGAACTAGAATTGGATTCACAAGTTATCCAACCCCATTAATGTACATTCAGTATTACACTTCCCCTGTTGGGCCTCTTTTTGTCCCCTCTCCTCCTATGTGCTCCATGGGTACAAACTTATTGCCATTTACATGCCTTGTCCTTGTCTGAGTCAATCCTTCTCTTTCAAGTGGGAGATGGGTGAGGGAACAATATGTTGTTCATACTTTTTTTTTTCCTGTGCAGTAGATGCGAGCACTATAATGAAGTTTCCATTTGTGGGTAAACAGCTTGGTTTCTCAATTATTTAAGTTACATTTCTTATGCCTGTTCTGAACATATTAGGGGGAAAACCAGACATTTATCATAAGTCATTTCTCAAATGTCATAATAATATTCTATCTAAATGTCTGCATTCACGGAATTGCTCTTGGAATGAGGTTTTGATGGTGCATCTATTTTGTAAACATGCAGGCCATTTCTGAGACAAGGAATGTTGTCTAGTATCGCCTCCAAGCTGTGCCATTGGCGCTGCTCTGCTTCCTGGGTGCAGACACCCACCCCCAAGAGCTGGGTGGAAAAGTAGCAGAGGCATCACTTCCCTTTAGTGGTACACGCTGGTAAATGTTATGTGCCCTGTCCTCCCTCTTTCCTTCTCACTTTCTATCCCATTGACTTCTAGTCCTTCTCTGCCTCTCCTCCCCCCACACACTTCTATTCATCTGTATCTTTTATTCATATGTTTTGAAGACTGTCCTCTAGTCCATACAGCAATAACACAGTAATGAGAAAAGCAGCTGGCTCTTAAAGAGTGGATTCTCTCCATTGCTCTTGATCCACACTTGTTTCTTCCTCTCATGATTATGGATTAGTAAATGATCTTTCAGCTGAATTAGAATCTTCAGTTACTGAAGAAGAGAAGGTGAATAATCTCTCATTGTAATGGCTATCATGAAAAATGAATTTATTTCCCTACTCTTGTTGGAAATGTGCACTGTGTATATTTATCCAAGGATGTTTGCATACCAAAGGTTATATGCTTCACAGTATAGATTAGGCTTAGTCTACATTTTGAGTTTTTTAAAAATAAGGTTATATTACATTCACTAAAATGCATGGATATTATCTATCAATTAAATAAGTGTTGACCAGAATCATTAACAGTGCAAAATAAATAATTTTCATCACCCTAGACATTTCTCTTCTCCTCCATTTAATTAATCTATACATCCTAAGCTAACTACCATTCTGATGTGCTTTAAAAAATCAGTTTGCCCATTCATAACTTAGCAAGAAAGATGAAGCATTTTACCCCCATAAAAAGTTGTCGTCTTGGGGCTGAGCCCCGGTCGTGCAGTGGTTGTGTGCGTGACTGCGGCCCACTGGGTTGGCAGTTCAAATCCAGCAGCGGCTCTCCAGGAGCAAGGCTGGTCCTCCTCCTACCAGAGGGCAGTGATGCCCCCCCCCCAAAAAAAAGTTGTAGTCTCAGAAACCCACACACACAGTTCAACCCTCTTCTATTGGTTTGCCATACATTGATATAGACTGGATAGAAATGAGTTTGAGTTTATTGTGTGTGTGTGTCTGAGTTTAACTTTACATAGTTACGTTTGTAAAATATATTCTATTTAGGGCTGTATTTTTGAAATTCATCCAGTTGTGGCATGTGCCACTAGTACATTCTGTTTTATGGTTGAGAACTATTTAATTGTACTAATATAATAATTTGTCTATCTATTCACTTGAAAATAGACATTTGACATAGTATCAATTTGAGGCTAATAGGAATGAAGCTCCTACAACAAACATGTACCAGTTCTTGTGTATGCAACTGTTTGTGTATCTATGTCTTTGGGACAAAGAGTTAATGGTAGTATGCCTGAATCATTGGGTAAGTATGTGCTTAGCTTTATAAAATATGCCAGCTTACCATTTTACATATCTGCTAACACTACAATGGGGTTTCAAAGACTCTACTATTCAAAGAATAAGGAGTTAAAACAGAATGGGAATACTTTTACAGACTTTTGCAGGACTGTGGAAGTTTTTCTATGATTTGGTTTTTTAAGCATTTTAAAACTTTTCGTTATTCTGCAAGGTGTACAGCAATATTTCATTGGAGTTGCAATTTGCGTTTCTCTGGTTACTACTGATGTTGAGTAATTTCTATGCACTTATTGTCCTCTAATATATGTTCATTTTGTATGGAATCAGGACAAATCTTTCCCCAATGTTTTACTCGATTATTTGTCTGACAAAATTGAGTTGTAGTTACTTTATATATAGGCTGACTATGAGTTCTTTGTCAGATCTGTGTATAGAAAATAACCCCCCACAGATTTTGGTTTGCTATCATATTTTCTCAGTGGTGTATTTTAGGGAACAAAGCTATGTACACCGTAGGAAGTCCACTTATTTTCAATTCTTTTAGAGTCCACTCCAGGAAATATATTGTTTTCACAAGGTCATCATGAAGATATTCCGTTCTGTTTTCTTTGGAAGCTATTTAATATAGGATTTTGAATTTGGTTCATCATGAGCTAGCTTTCTCTTTGATATGAAGTGTTCTAGCACCATTTTTGTTGAAAAGATTACTAGAAAATGTTCTGTTTGTTGGAAAGATTGCCTCTTCCCCTGTTGAATTGTTTTGAAAACTTAGTAGAAAATTAAGTGACCTTGGATCTCTTTCTGGATTCTAGCCTGTTGCATTGGTGTATGTGCGCATTCTGATACCAATATTACCCTGTCTTTATTATTGCCATAACATTGGCAATTCTTGAAATTAAGTAGTCTTTCTGATTTATTCTTCATAACATTGTTTTGGCTATCCCAGATTTACATTTCTCTATAAATTTTAGAAATAAACTGTACATTTCAACAGAGAAATCCATTGGGCTTTTGATATACTTTGCTTTAAGAAATATGAAAATGTGGCCTACAACCACTCTCCACTGATACCACATGCATTAATTCAACCGATTTTATTGAGTGTCCACTCTGCTATAGCACTGGAATACAAAATCCTAAAATTATGGTGCCTTTCCTTCAAGAACTCATAGCCCAGTAATGGAAGCAAAGACAACAAATTCAATGGCACACTGCAGTGCAGTAAACAAAGGGTAGCACCAAACGAACGTACTATGCATGCACAGAAGAAGGACATCCAAAATCAAAATGTTTGTGAAATAGTTTTCCACAGTAAAACCAGCAGGGTTTAAGAATTAGTGGTCATTCACCAGGTAAAGAAGGGGCTTGGATGAGAAAGGACACTCTAGGAAGAGAAAATAACATTTATGTCCAATCATGCAAAGACAGAAAGCAGCTTGCTAAAGACCTGTCTGTGAAGAACAATGGAGACAGTTGAGGTTTGGTTTACCAGGGCTCAAGTTAATCAACAAATGACAGAAACCAGGTCTTCTATTTCCCATGGAATAATGCCTTATTTATACAGAGAGTGAAATTGCTTCACTTATGGGTGCACATGGTTTGCCCATAGGCAGTAAATCATCCCTTGTATCTGGTACAGATATACTGATCTGTGCAGTCTTCCTATGTCATTGAAAGATCCATTCACTTCCGTTTCATCCTGGAACAGATTCATTAGGTAGTTCAGGTGACATATAGTGCCCACACATCAGCAAAAAGCAGGGAGAATCTCTGTGTGGCAAAAACTGAGAAGACTTCTCTGATATGAAGGGACTGGTGGAGAGACAGCGACAGGTGAGATGAGGAAAGAGTGAGAGAGAGTGCCAGCAAGAGAGAGAGAAACCCAATTACCACCCTCCATCTCAGAAAATGTCCTGGACCCAAGGTATAGTTTGCTGTTACATTATCTTAATCATGCATTTTAAGGAACAAACATTTAAATTGTATGAGATCTACTTGTTTGATCTGTTTTTCTTTGTAAATATACTGCTACCAGATAACTGTAATCTGAATGTTTACCAAGATTTTCACAAATATGATCTGCTTAAATCTTCTCATCTTAAGACCAAATATCTTAGACCCTGTATGTAAATTGAAATGCTTTTAACAAAATTGTAAAAATTAAATGATTGCTTAAATTAAATTCATAAAGAAACAATTTTTTAATCTTAACTCTTTGCAAACAAACTCTATCAGGTTCACATCTATTCTTCATTTGTTCATTTTGAATTTTTTTTACTGCCACAATGAGGTCACTGCTTGATATTTCTTCTTTTACATGACCTTTTCCTCTTCTTCATCACTATTCTACTCCATACAAAGTGTTTTATGTCCAACTTCTCTCAGTCATATATAAAAGACACCTCAATAGTTCCTAACTGGTATTCAAATTAACCTACTACAATATTATGACATTTCAGAGACAGTCTTAGTTATTTGGCTTCTCATTGCATAAAGTTTTCCCTGATAGCAGCATAGTGAATCAAACAAGAAGTTGGATTGTTTCCCTGTAGGTCAGATGGAAGTTATTGGAAGCCTGAGTTTGCCCACTGGCTATTTCTCTATGTAATCTAGAGAGCACTTATTAAAATTACCTTTCTTCCTTTTTGCTATATGACTTCATGTAGGTTAATTCCAAAGATGATGAAGGTGTCCTTGTTGGATCCTGGGACAATATCTATGCCTATGGTGTCCCCCCATCAGCCTGGACTGGAAGTGTTGACATCCTGTTGGAATACCAGAGTACTCAGAATCCAGTCCGATATGGCCAGTGTTGGGTTTTTGCTGGTGTGTTTAACACTTGTAAGTATTCGATTCACTATCATTCTTTTAATGTAAAGGAGATTTTGTTTCATGAATGTTTATCTAACTGACAGAAAGACCTATCAGCTCTTGCTGGAAAGGTGAGTCTTCTGGGATATAGTCAGTGCATAATTAAATTGTATGGGATCAAATTTGCTCACTTTAAATGAAAATCTTGATAAGGATATGCCCTTAATTTATCCCTCAGCTATAGAAAGGTTCATGGTACGTGGTCTTGTCTTCATTTTTATATAACTGAGTCTCAATGACCCTGAATATCAGGGGCTGGCTTCTTCTGATACATACATTACAGGTTCTATAGATAGTTATACAGTGATAATTATTATTTATTATGGTAAAGTTATAGAAAACATGAAAGAGAGAGAAATAATAAAAGTCAGATATATTTCATGGTAGCATGCTCACCTCCGTCTGTCAACATGTGGGGGAAGGGATTACATGAAGAAGCGGGGAAAGGCAGCATAGGGTGCAAACAGAGTTAGAGAGAGAGAGAGGCAGGACAGAGAGTTGTCCAAACCTTATATACTCTTTGGTGCCATGCAGGGCCCCTAATTACAGGTAAGGACATACACTGCAGGAAAAGGTTGTATCATCACAAGAAGGGGATGAGCTAGAGGTGTGCACATAAACCACAGGGGAGGGACTAGGGGTATACATGTGACAAGGGCGGACCCTAGACTCAATATGGCATCCTAAGACTGATCATGCTTGGGGGCTTGACCTCTTTGTCTCCTACAAAAATACTTGATTGGTATGCTTACCAGAAGGGAGTGGGTCTACTTTCGCAAGGGACAGACTATACTCTGATTGCTATGGATAGCTAGTCACTCTAAGGAAGAATAGTTCCTGACCTACTTTGTTTAACCTCCAGGTGCATAGTCATGTGCTATGTGTTGCAAACAGCTTAAGTTTGGCATATATTTTGGGGAGATAACCTGGGAGAAATCCTTCTGTTTCCCACACCCAAACAATTTGATATCAGTCCCTCTTGAAGAACCAATACCTTGCCAGGTTCTCTGCGGGTCTTTAATTGACCCAACATCCAGTCTATAGGGCACAGCGTATGGAACAAGAATTATACTCTTCTGACTCATACATTATTTTTCAACTGGCATTCCCCACTCTAGGCTCAGAAAATGTTAAAGTTAATTCAGTGAATGTTTTTAAAACTTCCTTTATTTCAGCAGGCCTTCCATCTTGATAATGATTTTCATTCACATGTCATTTTTACAGCATTGGAGAAAACATTAAACTCAAATTTGAATTTTCTTTCTGCTTACTAGCTATTAAGGAATATTTGATCTAGTTTAACAGTTTTAAATCAGGAAAAAAAACATGTAGGAGCTAAGCCTGTGTGGAACCATTTTTTTTTCTTTAAATGACTTTGAAACCTACCAACTCCAGTCAAATTGTCAACAGTCAAAGTCAGTGACCCAAGAAGAAAGAAGCCATAAGTCCTGTTTTATGTTTTCTCCAGGCCATTAGGCTTGTAAAATTGTATTATAAAATAGTTTGTTCCAACCTAGAAGATTATATATTCCCTAGGAGACCCCTGGTGGTGTAGATGTTAGACATTGGGCTGCTAGTCACATGATTGGTAGTTCAAAGTCACCAGAAGCTCTGAGGAAGAAAAACTGGTCTTACTAATCTCTTACACAGTTAGTGTCACAGAAACCTACAAGTCAGCACTGATTGGATGGCAGTGTGTGTGTGTAAAACTACAAAAACCAAAAGGCTGAATGTCCTAGCAATGCTTGACTTTGAAGCTGTAGAGGGAAACTTGAGCTTCATCATGAGGTAAGGTTGGGAGGGAGTCCCCACATTTAAGATTTTCAAGCCAAGACTATGTGGACGCTTCTTGTTATTGGCAGCCCCTCTTGAGAAAGTATAACCTCTAACCCCCCCCCCCAGTCCTTCCCCAGCCTAAAGTTTCATTGTCCTAGTGTAATTCCTCTATTACTGGCGCCAGATAAAACAGTAAACACCTTATTCCCCTGCTTACCTTTTGTATAAAAGGATCATGCATTTTGTTCCTGAAAACTTGTTTTACTAGAACACTAAGGAACAGTGGAAGCCCATCAGGTAGAAATCAAATCTAAAGAGGGAAGCTGGAGGATGAGATAATAGCTCCATCAAGTCAAGTCACCTTCCTTACAGTTTAGGATAAGATACATTCAGGAGCAGTGGTTCTTACTTTGTGATAACATGGTAGGGGTAATCCAGAAATGGAACTGAAGTGAAATACTTCACTGGAAAATCTGTGACGTGGATGGTTTTGTTGCTTTTGAATGTATTGTTAGTTTCCCTCTAGTCAGTCCTCAACTCATGGTGCCACGTGTGCCTGTATAGGAATGAAATGCCGCCCATTCTCGCATGATTGGCTATGAATCAGGCTACTGTGATCCCTGAGGCTTCTGTGACTGGTTTGCATAAGTAGATTCTCAGACCTGTTTCCTGTGCTTGAGAGTGCAAACTTTTCTGGAGCATGTGCAGCCTTGTACCAACACTGCTATGTAGGTGGTGACGAAGCTTGATGTGCATTGCATAGAAATTGATTATGGGTCTTTTCCATGGTAGTTGATATGACTCTGACATGAATAATTCATTGTCATTGTGGCAATTATTAATCATAGAAATGCAATAGAATGGAGTAGAACTGCGTAGAGGGATCCAAGACTGTAAAAGCTATAGGAGTAGAATGTCATAGGTTTCTCATACTCAGTTGATAGAGTTTGAAGTGCAGACCTTTGGTTGAGCAGCAACCACTTACCCACTGCACCACCAAAGCCCTTTCTGGGAGTAATGTTGTTGTTAGGTTATTAGGCGCCATCAGATACATTCCTAAACACAGTGACCCTATTTACAATGGGAAAAACACAAGCTGATCTTGTACCTTGTGGCAGTCATGTACTCCTGTGCCAATTTCATGATTGGGAGTCTAGGGCTGGAGTCTAGGCCTGTCAATCAGGAGATAGCCAATGAAACCTCTGTGTGGGCATGTCTTTCTCCTGAGAATTGTGGGAAGTTGTGGCATTTTCCAAATGAAGAAGAGAGACTTGACTGAGTTCCTAGAAGAGACAAGATGAATGACAGCATGCTGATCGACCCTGATTCCTGGAGCCTGGAGGATCCAGAGGAGAAGTCACGTGGGCTTACTTTGATGGAACCAGACCTCTAGGTGCTAAGAAGCCACAGAGAGACCCTCACCAGTGCTGAGATGCTTCTACCACCGAAGGATACTGCTGATAAACCCTGAGCCCTGGAAAAGAGGAGTCATGGGGAGACCCCTGCCAGCCCCAGGATGCTTCTACATCAGCTGGATACACAAGACTTTGCACCCACTGGCCTGTGATTGTCCTGGTGTAATTGCATGTGCTGCATAATTTGGAAGGAGACTTTATAAACTGGTCTCGGACATATGGGCTAATATCAGACTTATGACCTTGAACTGGACTGGGTTGGGATGTGTTCTCAATGTTCCATTCCTCTTGCTTATAAACCTTTCCCTTATATCTATATGCATGCCTATAAATTGGTTTCGCTAGTCTACCTGGACTAACACATACCTTCTTCACAATTGTTGCTTTGTTTGGGATCTCTTTTGCTGCCATTGTGTCAATCATGTCACTGAGGGTCTTCCTCTTTGGCTTCTACTTTACCAACCATGATATCCATCCTCAGGGAGTAGTCCCCCCTGATAGCGTGTCCCAAATAGATGAGACAAATTGTCACCATTCTCTTTTCCTAGGAGGATTCTAGCTGTGTTTCTTCCCAGGCTAATTCATTCATTCTTCTGTTAGTTTATGGTACATTGAATACTCTGTAGAATTGTGAACTATGCATATGGCTGCTTACTGAAGAGTCAGTATTGCTAAACTCCAGAAACTCTGCAGAAGAAAGATGAAGCTTTCTACTCTTGCAAATATTTCATCTCATAAGCTCACGGGCAGTTCTACTACATTCAATCGGATCACTGAGTCATAACCTACTCCATGGTAATGAGTTTCATTTTTGTCAACACCACAATTCAAAGACATCAATTCTTCTCCAATCTTCCTTATTCATTTTTCAGTTTTAATGCACATGAGATGATTCAAAAAGTATGATAGCTTTGGACAAATGTGCCTTAGTCCTTGAGTGATGTCTTTGCTTTTTAACATTTTACAGGGGAGTTTTGCACCATAATTTCTGGTAATTTGATATTTTGGCTCATATTTCCCTAGGTATTCATTATGGACATACATTAATTGTAATTCTTGAGAACTCAAACAATTTCTCTGTGTCTCATGATATGGTTTAATGGTGTAATTGTAAGAATTTTTGTTTTCCTTGTGTTGAGGCATTATTCATGCTGAAACTTGTAGTCTTATATTTATCAGTAAGTGTCTCAAAATCTCTTCCCTTTTAACAAGTAAGGTGATGTTATGTCCATATTGCAGGTTATTAGAGAGCCTTTTTCTAATCCTGATGCTGTTCTCTTCTTTATTTATTTAAAACATTTTATTGGGAGCTCTTACAGTTATTATAACATTCCACACATCAATTTTATCAAGAATATTTGTACATGTTGCCATCATCACTTACAAAATATTTTCTATTTGAGTCCTTGGTATAAGTTACTTTTTTTCGCTCTTTCTCCCCACCCTCCTTCCCTTTTGTATCCTTCATCAACTATATATTGTTATTTCGTATTTTACACTGTCCATTGTTTCCTTTCACCCACATTTCTGTTATTCTTCCCCTTTTGGAGGGGAATATATCCAAGCTTGTAGTGTATTCCTTTTCTCAGCCTCCCACCTCCCTGATCCTCCAACTACTCTAATGATATCACTACTCCCATCACTTTTCCTGAGGGGTTTATCTTTCCCAAATTCCATGTGTCAAGAGCACTTATCTGTACCACTGTGTGTTCTCCCATCTAGCCAGATTTTTAAGTTAGAAGTGGGCCATGATAGTGACGGTGAGGAAGCATATAAGAATCAGGGGAATGACATGTTAGTCCTTGGTGCTAAATTGCACTTTGGATGAATTATCCCTTCCTTTTACTGCATCTGTGGGGGGATATCTAATTATCTACAGGTGAGCTTTGGGTCTCCACTCCAACCCTATTTTTGCAGCAATATAGTTCTTTAACTTGGATCTTTTGACACCTGATCCCAGCAATACCTCATGATCACACAGACTAATGTGCTTCTTTCATGTGTACTTATTTGTCTCCCTGCTAGATGGCTAATTGTTTGACTTCGAGCCTTTAGGACCCATATGTTATATCTTTTGAGAACCAGGCACTATATGCACTCTATACCACATTTACTTATGCACCCACTATGTCCTTAGCGATCATGTCAGAAGGTGAGTATCAAAGAGTGCCAGGTTATCAGGACAAAGTGTTCTTTTATTAATGGAGGTCTTGAGTAGAGGCCTAAAGTCTGTCTGCTATGTTAATACTTATTATGTAAAAATATGTACATCAGCTTCTATCACTTTCATTACAAATTGATATGTATACATGTACATATGCCTATAGCAATACCTCTAGAAATAGCATTTGTCTCCTATTCCTTTACTCTATTTCCTTTCACCTTCCTCCTATCCCGCTATTATGCTTACCCTCCATTCACCTTTCAGTATTTCCTATCTGATGCATTGCTCTTGATCAAGCCCCACCTGGTATTATAAACCCTCCACACCATCCATTTTAGATCTCTTATTGTTCCCTTATCTCTGAGTTTGTGTATCCCCACAACCTCTCGTCTCCCATGTTCCCCTGAAACCACTGGCCCCATAGTTTTCTCCTCGTGATTGTTCCTTCTGCCTATCATATAGATAGACATAGGGTGAAACAAAAACAAAAACATAATAAGACAAACAAAACAAGACAGAAAATGAGGAAAACAGCAACAACCAACAGATAGTTCCAGATCTGTGTGCTAACATTTAGGTTATGTTTTCTGATCAAGTCTGATGAGGTGCCACACCCTGTCCCCCAAGTCAGAAGTCTAAATTCAGAATTCCTTTTGAACTTGGTTACTTTGCTCCCCTTGCTGCCCTGTTTCTCCCCACCCCCTTAGTATTTCACCCCACTGACTCTGTATGCAGTAGACCAGGTACACTTTTTACATAATATCTCCAGTGCTGTCCCCCATAGCACTATGGGTCAGTGAAGAAACGTTGGTGGACCATGATAAGGTTCTCTCTCTCTCTCTCTCTCTCTCTCTCTTTCTCTCTCCTCCCCTTAGTTTGCTCCCATGTGGTCTGGGCAGACCCGTCTCTCTCCCTGAGCTACATTTTTAGTATCTTCCTCTGTATTGCCTTCTCCTGGGGAGGAAGTCAACATAGCTCAGCTTGGGACTGGCCCTGTCATCCACTCTGTGAATTCACTGCTCCATGGCAGTTTATTGCCCTCAAGGTTTGACATGCTGGGATGGGGGGGTCCCTCTTTCCCTTTCTCATGGCGATATGCTCTTCGCCATGTAATTCAATTTTCCAGTCCATTTCCTCAGAATACACATTAAATAGCATCTTGGGTCTTAATAGCTTGTCTTTAAAGAAGCAACAATCTGTGTGAAGTGATAGCTAAGTCCATACATTAAAAGTACACCAACCTCTTAATCGTAGACTAACTAAACCAAATGGATAAAAAATGATGAAGTCAGAGGGTTGAGTAGAATATATCAAAGAGCATTTTGACAAGACAAATTATAATATTGTAATGAAATGTGTAAGAACCTAGAGTTAGAAAAACAAAAAGGAGAAGCATTCTCAGCGTATTATAAACTGAAGAGCTGAAGAAGATTTGCACTATTGAAAGATCCCCTGGACAAAATATTGAATTAAGCAGGAAGGATCCAAAAATATGGAAAGAACATGCAGAGTCAATGTACCAAGGCAAGCTAGTCAACACAATTTCAAGAGGTAATCTATGGTTAAGAACAAATGGTGTAGAAAGAAGAAGTTTAAGCTGCACTGAAAGCATTGGTCAAAAACAAGGCTCCAGGAACTAATGAAATAACAATTTAAATGTTTCAACAATTTGATGAAGCACATATTCATCTATTCTAGGAGATTTGGAAGACACCTACGTGGTCAACTGACTGGAAAAGATCCATATTTTTGCCCATTCCAAAGAAATATGTCCCAACAGGATGTTCAAACTATAAAACAATATCACTGATATCACACTGAAGTAAAATTTTGCTTAAAATCATCAAACAACTATCACAGCAGTACGTTGACAAGAAATTGCCAGAAGTTCAGGCAGGATTCAGAAGAGAATATTGTACAAGGGTCTTCATTGCTAATGTCAATTGGATCTTGTCTGAAAGAAAATATAAATACAGAAAAATATTTACTTGTGTTTTATTGACTGTGCAAAGGCATTCAACTGTGTGATCCATAACAAACTATCAATAACCTTGAGGAAAACAGGAAGTCCAGAACACTTGATTGTGTTCATGTGTAACTTGTGCATGGATCAAGAGGCATTTGTGCATTTAAAAAAAAACAAGGGAATACTGCAAGATTTATAATCAGAAAAGGCGTGAATCAGGATTGTATCCTCTCACCATACTTATTCAATCTGTGTGATCTATATACAATCAGAGGAGGAAAAATGTAGCATCAGGATTTGAGGGAGGCTTATGCAACCTGCAGTATACATATTGCATAACCTTGTTTGCTGAAAAGTGAGGAGGACTTGCTGATCAAGATTTAGGATTGCAGCCCTCTGTATGGATTATGACTCAATATAAAGAACACCAAAATCCCCATAACTTAACCAATACGTAACATCATGACAAACATAAAAAAGATTGAATTTGTAAAGGATTTTCTCTTGCTTTCAATCTACAACCAATGCTCATGGAAACATCACTCAGGAGAATAAAAGACATGTTGCATTAGGTAAATCTGCTGCACAAGACCTCTTCAGAGCATTGAAAATCAAGGGTGCTGCTTTGAGGACTAAGATTCATCTAACCCAAGCCAGTGTATTTTGATTGTCTTGATTGCATGTGGAAGTTGGACATTGAATAAGGAAGACCGAAGATGAATGAATGCTTTTGAATTGCGATGCTGGAATTGAATCAAGACAAATGGATTTGTCTTGGGAGAAATATGGCCAGTGTGCCCTGTTGAGCCAAGGATGGCAAGATTTGATATGATGTGTTTGGACACGTTCTCTGGAGGGACGCATCCCTGGAGAAGGACATTTTGCTTGGTAAAGTAGAGGAGTGGTGGAAAGGAGGAAAGCCCTCAAGGAGATGGATGCCGACAATGGGCTCAGGTAGAGGAACTATGATGAGGATGGTGCAGAACTGGAGAGTGTTTCATTCTGTTGCTCATTGGGTTTCTATGGATTGGAACCAACTCACGAGCACCCAGCAACAGCATGAACGACCTGCATGACAGTGCAAGCCCCAAATTCCATTGCAGTGTCCCCACTAAGGTATCCCCTCTCACCAATGAGACACGAGGTGAATAGCCTAGCTATCAGACATAGTGCATTCAAAAGTGGATTCATGACAGATGTAGTTGTGCTATAATTTAACACCATATTGTTTGTTCACTCCTTTGACCCATTTTCCATCTGTTCCATGTTTGATTATTTTGGGCTATCTTTTCAACTCAAGTTTTTCTGCTTTATTTTGTTATTGTGGTTTTTTGTTGCTTTCTTTTTATTGTTGTCCTTCATTTTTATACCTTTATATCTAGAACAGATAAGTTTATAGATGCAGAAACTGGATTTCTTGCGATTATGGAAGGGGAGTGTGGCAATCACGTACTTAGTGCCAGTTTGACGAAGAGTGTAGAGGTGGAGTCTAGCCTGTCAATTTGGAGATAGCCAATGAGACCTGTGTAAGCATGGTTTCCTGTGAGAATTCTGGGAAATCTCACTGTATTTTCAGTTGGAAGTGAAAGACTATAGATTCACTTCCTTGGAGACAACTACTGACAAGACAAGATGGCAGTATGCTGATAGACCCTGAGTCCTAAGAACTGGAGGCGCCAGAAGAGAAGCCCCATGGGCTTACCCTGATGGAACCAGACCTCTGAGGCCAGAAAAGCCACATGGAGCCTCTTACCAGTGCTGAGATGCTTAGAAAGCCACAGAGAGACTCCTACCAGGGCTTCTCCCACCAATGGATACTGCTGATGGACTCTGAGTTCTGGAAACGAGGAGCCATAGGGAGACCGCTGCTAGCACGGAGATGCTTCTACTGCCACTGGATATGTAAGATTCTGCACCCACTGGCTGGTGATTGTCCTGGTGTCATTGCATGTGCTTCATGAGTCGGAAGGAGATGTTATAGACTGGATCAGACATAAGGTCTAATATCAGACTTATGACCTTGGACTAGACTGGGTTGGGATGTTTTCTCAATGTTCCATTCCTCTTGTATATAAACCTTTCCCTTATATACATGTACATATTTATGAATTTGTTTCTCTAGCCTACACAGACTAGCACAGGGAGGTTTTAGGGAAATGTTAGAGCTTATAATAATGGCTCTGAGGAAAAGTAGAATGTTCTTAAATATATTGTTGTGATGATTGCACAATGATTTTAAGCATGTCTGAACATTTCAGCACTCTCAGAGGTATGAGGTATACAAAGGGGAAAATCAACTCAGGAGAAGGGAAAGGGAGAAAATCTGTCTGAGGGACACAAATGCTTGACTGTTGGTAAGAAAAGTGGGAGGCAACCTTGATTGCTGATAGGACTTGACGATCAAGGACTATATCATTCAGTATGACTTATAACTCAATGTAGAAAAATTGAAGTTCTCACAACTGCATCATGATGAACAGAAAAAAAGAGTGATATGATAGTTGAGGTTTAGTGTGCCAACCTGTTCAATGAACACATGTGGTTAATTGAAGAGTGGAGAAATAAGTGGCTCAGTGAGCATTGCCTTTCTGGTCTCTTGTTCTCTAATGGTTGGAGCAGTTGTGGCTACCTTCGCTAGTTTTCTGCCTTAGCTTGCAAGGTTTACGTCATTTACATCATTTGGACTTACCTCACAAAGGTCTAAAATCATAGACACAATGATATGTGAATTATTTCTCAACAAAACTATTAAAACCATTTAAACAATAATTTTGGTGAAAGGATACCATGTTGACACACGACTTTTCTGTTTGAGTAACTGCCACTGTGTACCGGTTTCACATGAACAAAATGAAAGGTTCTAGTATTCCATTCTTTGCAATGTTACTCCTATTTTGTTATGATCCACACAATTACACATCCTTGCATAGTTCCTAGAATATAGGTAAATATCTGCCACGAAAAAAGTCATAAATCACTAGAATGAGAGTGATAGGAATGAGAGACAAGTGGTGGCAACCACTTCTTGGGGGTGGGGGTTAAGATTAAGTTATTTAGGGAGGAGGACACTTTAGTCTCTCACAGTCTCAAGTATGGACTTCAAGGTTATTTTGTTGAAGGCTGGACAGTCTTGGTTAAAAATGCTAAACTATTCTAATGGGGAACAAAAGACAAGCCAAGTCATTAATCTTAAAATTGTCAGATGAATTATTTTCAATGAGCCCTGATGGCTGGAGTCCTGGGAGCCAGGGAGGGCATTAGAATTATGTTTAATCAATAGGTACATATGGCAAGAAATGCATTTGGGTAATTTATTACCTAACAATTCAAATGAATCTGTGGAGTCACCCTCCACAGAGTGCCACAAGAGTGAACTAAGGTCATGACTTGCAAATTCCTAATTCTCTGCTAGCTGTTTTGTTTATTGGTTACTTTATTGCTTTCAGGGACTTAGTCCTTAAAAAAGGTTATTTGTTTGTTTGTTTTTTGTTTGCTATCAGTCTGTTAATATTGGAAGACTTCAGTTGTGGTCTTCTCTTTTTTCCTATAGTTTTGCGGTGCCTTGGGATACCTGCAAGAGTTGTTACCAATTATTTCTCAGCCCATGATAACAATGCCAATTTGCAAATGGATGTCTTCCTGGAAGAAGATGGGAATGTGAACACTAAGCTTACAAAGGATTCAGTGTGGTGAGTGTGAATTACAAGGGCATCTGCTGGAAACAAATTACAGTGACCTGATAATACTTAAAACAGGGTATATATATATAGTCTAATGCTTCTTTCCCTTGATTTCAAGGATCATTCAATGCCTTATGTAGAACTGTTTAATTTTTCAGAGACTGCTTTTAGCTAATGTATTCAAAATGTGACTGAACTGAATTTGGAATTTCTGAGAATAAAAATCCATCATCCCCAGACAACAGCAACCACTGAAAATTGACCATAGTTTATGTTGCTAGATGTACCTCTACTAATCTATCTCCACCTTAGAATGTTAATATTAGGGTTGATTACACAAGCATTTACATCAAGCTTCCTGTTTGCTCATGCTCTAAGAGTGATACTGCTAACATATATTAAACAGGTACTCTGTACCAAGTATTTTCAATTATCTCACATGTATGTGAAATCTAGACAGTGAATAAGACATCTGAAGCAGGATAGGTGCCTTTGAATTATGCTGCTGGCAAAGAATCCTGCATATGCCACGAAAGGCTAAAAGAATAAACAAATCTGACTTGGAAGAAGTACAGACATGATGCTCCTTGGAAATGAGGATGGGGAGACTTCATCTCATATATTTGGGACATATTCTCATGTGGGGTCATGGTTGGTAGAGAGTCAGGGTAAAAGAGACTGACCCAACAGCTCAAACATAATAACAATCACAAGGATGGCACAGCCCAGTCGGTTGTACGCTTTATGGAAGGTTGCTATGATTCAGAACAGACGCAATGGCAACTAACCATAGCATGCACCACGCTCCACCAGCTGCCTACAGTGATGTGCATCACCAGCATTTCAGATGCCAGCAGGGTTACTGGGATGAACAGGCTTTGACAGAGCTCCCAGATGACAAGAGATGAAGGAAAATTGCCGATGTAGAAACATCTAAATTTAGCCAAGGGAAAGCTGTAGAGATTTCAATCAAACATGGGCCAATTCCCTTTCTTTGGACCTGTCATTGGAGGAGACATCATGTTTGGTAAAATAGAGCAGCAGGCACTACAGGAGATGAAGGTGCACGTTAGTTCTAACAATGAACTTGAGCATGCCAGAATGGGCGGGACTGAACAGCATCCCCTTTTGTTGTACATACAGTTACCATGAGTTAGAATTTACTCTACTTATAAACAATTAAGTGTTCCCGAGCACATATATGATAGATTGGGAATAAATCCAAAGCACAAATGACACTTTGCTGCAGCACTGCTTGCCTTTTCAACATTGAGCTCCCCTGTGTTGGTCTGGGTAGAGTAGAGAAGCAAATGCACAGAAATACACAGAGGGTTTTATATCAAGGGTAAGTGTACATTAAGGAAGCAGCCCAACCCAGTCCGGTCCAAGTCCCTAAGTCCACCATTAGCCCAAATGCCCAACACCGATCTACAGAGTCCTCCTCAATCTCACAAAACACATGCAAGAACACCAACTTCCGGAGGAAAGGAAAATCAGGGAGTGTATAGGCATTTCAACGCTGGCAGGGCTGCTCAAGCACACATGACTGCATCAGGGTAGGTCCATGTGTATTCTCCTCAGGGATGTCTCACAGGAAGTGAGCATTGCCAGCTGAAGCAGGAAACAAAGGCAGCTGCACCCTGGTCTGATCATCAGAGGGCAAGAGACCCAAGATGCAGAAAAGCGAGGCTGACCAAGCCATTGATCTTCCCCACCCTTCAGTTGATCCCGTATGTGTTTATAGACCAGATTGGCACAACAATCCTTAACTACTTCTACCCCCTTGAATATGAAGACGCTCTCTCCTTGATTTTGCTGTCATCTTTCATTCAGAAATAGAAATGGGAATAAAATTGAAATTGTTACCAAATGCCACTTACATTTTTCTTTTACTGTTCTGAGCAGCTGCACCACAAGTTGGCTAGATGGTGCTTCAGATTCCAGAGACATCCTTTCTTTTATGTGATCCCTCCACCCAAAACAACATACTAAGAATTGTGGTGGGAGAACCTAAAAACAGTTGAAAGTATATTTACAAAGATCTATATTGGATGAAATCGGTACATAATTTCAGCTGTTACCAGCAAGTGAACTAAATAGGATGTACAATCCAGAGATCTGTCCCATAAGATAGTTCTTTACAAGTAATAAAGTTAAAACACTGTCAGTTGTAAAAAGCATCCAAATGGGGATGATAGGAAGATACAAGCTCATTTTAAGAGAAATTAAAAGTTAGAAATGCCTTATCTCCCTTGTGTTACAAGAATGGATCACATTTGTAGGAACAGTATTAACTCGCTAGTATCGGTAAACGCTCATTTGAGAATGTTGAAAGAAAGAAATCGCTGAACTAGTTGCAACTGTTACTATGAATAAAACATAGTGCAGTTCATTTTAAGGGAATGAACTGAGAAGTGGTAAACTGGAGAATTTGGGCAAGAGAAAACCTTTACCTCTGTAAATTAAATAGTAATTTAAAGAACCAAGGAACTCTGTCTCAGAATGACTAAAACAGACCAAACAAGTTGCTTTGAAGCCCGATGTGACAGTGACATGACCAAGTAGGAATTATTGGGCATTCTGCACTCTCTATCTCTTACACCCATAGACACACACACACAGACACACACCCTTTTGATGCATCTGCAATTCCTCCATTTTTCTTCATCTAAATAACCACCATCATAAATGTTCACTGCCCACCCTAACCAATAATTCCACTAGAACCTAAATAAAATTGATTCAGAATTGTGAAGCTCTTGGGAAAACTATTGCTCTTCGGCTACCTGGCTCCTTCTCTTACCTCTACATCCCTTTGATCCTTATGTGCCTTCCTCAGAAATCCTGTCACTTGAGGGCAATGTTACCTATTCCAAGTATCTATCTTATCCTCTTGAACCTTCCAACGCACTGCCCTAGACTCCTGTATCCCTTCTTGCTCAATACATTGCCGGTTTTCTATATATGAATTGAATAATTAACTAATGAATAATGACTGCTCCCTCACCCTGGACAGTTATTCAAGGAGAGGATCCACTTTGTATTCAAGTCCTGGCTCTGTCACTCTCCAGTTGCAGAACTTTGGGTAAGACACATTTCTCTGTACCTCTGTCCCCATCTTGAAAGAGGATACAGCAAAGTCCTCCCTCATTCCACATAGAGCTTGATAGAACAGGTGCCTAATGAATATGAGCCGTTCTAATTGCCTTAGTTATTAATCTCCCAGCTGGAGTCAGTAGCAGTGGATTTCTCCTTGGCAATATGTTGCGTTGGACTTAAGCACATCGAGCGGTCAGAAAGAAGGATGCCTACTGTCCTATGATGATTGTGCTATTCTGAACCATCAATAAAAGCAGAAACTGTGTCTCCCCTGTGCCAATGCTTGGGCACCTTTGAAAGCTGTGGCTGCTGGAAAAGAACAAATGCACACCTTAGGTGTTCTTTGATTGAAGAAGCTGGGTGACTGACATTGGAACATCTGTCAGTATGTGATCTCCAGAGTCGCACCCCAGTTCTAACTTCCCAGCCCCCTTTAAATCTCTCTCAGAGTATCCTTTCTCCATAAACCTCTCTAAATGCATTCATCTTTCTTTTCTCTCTTTGGTCTCCACCATTTCTTTGCCAAGTCAGTCCACATACAGTATATGACTTGAGAATTCATTTGTCCTCTTGATTACCCAGGATTCCTCATTTCCATGTCTCAACTACATTGCAAGTTTCCAAAAAATGAACTACGCAGTTTGGAGGGTACTTTGAAGAAGGCAGTAACTTGGAAAGGGAGCGCATTCAGTGCGTTCCAGAGTCCAGAGAGAGGTCCTGGGATGCCGACTTCTCTTCTGACCTTCCTCCGCTTTTGTCACAATGCATCAGGGTTGGAGGCTTCTTTACCTGGTTGCCGTTTGCTTCTTTCTCTTCTCTGGGCTTACGTGTCGCCTCTGACGTACAGAGGCAGTGGTGATTCAATGGTACAAATCTCACATACCAGGCAGCGTTCTCTGGTTTGACTCCTGACCAAAGTACCTCATGCACATCCACCTACCTGTCAGTGGGACTGTGATGCGAAAGATATTTCGGTTAAGCTTTCAGATGAAGAAAGACTAGGAAGAAAAACCTGATCCTTTCTTTCTAAATCCTCAGCTAATAAAAACCCAATGAATCATAATGATCTGATCCATAACTGATCATGGAGAAAGAGCAGGACTGAGTATTTTATTCCTTTGTAAATGGTGTCTCCATGCATCACGGGTCAAAGAAACGGCAGATAATAGACAACGAAACTCTGTCTCAGAACACTGAGAGCACCATATCCCACACAGGCCATGATTTTGCGCATAGTATCTTCAAAGCCTGAGCTCCTTACCAAGAAGGGAACAAGGAACACTAACGGGCATACTGAGCAGAGTCAGGAGCCTCAAGGTAATATCTCCTGGAAGGAGCAGGCTGCTTAGTGTGCTGATGGTGTGTTGCTCCAGGTTGACTAGAGAAACAAATCCAGAGACACTCATATCTATGTAAGAGACACCCTGTGGCAGTCATGTATTTGTGTCAATTTCATGATTGGGAGTCTAGGGGTGGGGTCTAGCTTGTCAATCTGGAGAAAACAATGAGGCCTCTGTGGGGGCATGGCTTTCTCCAGAGATTTCTGGAAAGTCTCGTGCTGTTTCTCAATTGAAGAAGGGAGACTGGACTGCGCCTCTGAGAGAAGAACTACTGACAAGACAAGATGGCAGCATCCGAGGAAACGGAAGAGCCGGAGGAGAAGCCACACGACCTTATCCTGGTGGAACCAGACCTCTGATACTGGAAAAACCAGAGAGACCCCTGCCAGTGCTGATCACCAATGAATACTGCTGATAGACCCGGAGTCCTGGAAACAAGGAGCCGTGAGGGGGATCCCTGCCAGCACCAGGAATCTTCACCCACTGGTCTGTGACTTTGTGAGTCAGAAGGAAACTATAGACTGGTATTGGACATATGGGGTAATATCGGACTTATGACCTAGAATTGGGCCGGCTTGGGATGCTTTCTCAGTGTTCCATTCCTCTTGTATCTACACCTTTCCTTCATATCCATGTGCATGTCTATGAATTTGTTTCTCTAGTCTACTAACACAGATCTTCATATCAAGCAGTGATTATGTATCAATAAAACATACCAAGCCAGCCCCGATCAAGTCCATAAGTTCAATATTAGCCCATAAATCTGAGATTACCTCATGAATTCCTCTTCAGACTCATTCAGTATATGCCATGATGCCGAAGGCAAGAAAATCACAGGCTGGTAGGTAGGATGTCCTGTGGATCCATTGGCAGTAGATGCACCTCCAGGGCTCTGGTTGCTATCAGCAGGAAGGTGAACCAGAGAATGAGAATTCCCTTAATCTTCATGAGAAGGCCATGTTCACCATGAGGGATCAGCCTGTGACCTGATTGACAGCCTAGATGCCACCCCTTCATTCTTATTTATCAAGTTGGCATGAAATTGTGCAACTACCACAGATGGACACTGAGTTATGTGAATTTTGTGTTAATTTGGGGGTGACGTCTTGGAATTACTATGTTTACGAAGGACTATCTTCATGCTAGAACTTGCTTTAAATTATTGTTAATTCTTTTAATAGCCCACTAAGCTGATTACTTATCCTCGTTTGTAGATGAAGAAGCTGAAACAGTAATAAATCTATGGTCACCCAGCTAGTAAATGACAAAGCCTTGACTCCAGAGCCTAATCTCATACACACACACACACACACACACACACACAGAGAGAGAGAGAGAGAGAGAGAGAGAGAGAGAGAGAGAGAATTAACATACTATATCATTCACTCATCCTTTTAAAGTTTGCAATTCAGTAGTTTTTCAGTATGCTGAAATTGTTTACAACCATTACCTATAGTGAATTCCAAATGATTTTTTAACATCTCAAAATGGAATCCTAATAGAAATATGATCCAGCAATCCTTCTAGTTGGTATATATCCTAAAAAAGTAAGAACTCTAAATGAATCAACACTTGTTCATCCCAATTGTAGTCAGAGTAGCAAAAAATAAGAAAGTATTGGTAGAAGAATTAATAAGTAAATTATGGCACATACACATAATGGGAAAATGTGATATCAAAAAATAATGGTGAATCTGGGCAACACCTCATGACATGGATGAATCTGGGTGAAAATGTGCTGAGTGAATTTAATCAAAATCAAAGGAAAAAATATTGTCTGTTATTTCAAAAATCAAGAAAAGTTTTTTTACACTGCAGCAAACAGACTTACATGGTTGCCAGGGGTGGAAGAAAAGAGGGTGGCACAAGCTAGAGGACAGATGGGAGTCAATGGTGAAGAAGACGAGGGAGATGGGGGAAATTCATGGATGCAGGATAAGCAAATGGAATGTTTGATGAGTTTTTAAATGTGCAACTGATAAATCTTCACCTAGTTCACAATAAAAAAGTTTTTCAAAAAATTTAGCCCTATACCCCTTACTACCTGGCAACTATTAACCTTCTTTCTATCTTTGTAGATTAATCTATTCTAGATATTTAACATAAGTGGAATTAAATGATATATGACCTTCTGTGATGTCCTTCTTCCACTTAACGTAATGATTTTCAATGTTCACTCATGTTATAGCATGTATCAGTATCATTTCTTTTTATTGATGAATAATATTGCATCACATGCATATTTTACATTTTATTCATCCATTCCTTTCTACTTCATGATTGAGTTGTTTCAACTTTTTTTACTATGAAGAATGCTGCTATAAATATACATGTAAACGTTCTCTTGTGAACATATTTTCATTTCTAATGACTCTGACCTAAGGAGAGAATTGATGGGTCATATGGTAAGTCTTATTTTTGAGTAATTGCCAAACTCTTGAACACATAAGCTGCACAATTTTACAATCTAAAGAGTGTGAAGCTCTATATTACTGTGGATTTGATTTGTATTTCCCTAATGACTAAAGACATGAAGCATGTTTTTAGATGCTCATTGATCATTTGTATATCTTTCCCAGAAAATAGCTATTTAGATCTTTTGTCGATTTTTTCAAATGGGTATGTGTCAGTCCCAGTAGACTAGAGGAACAAATTTCATAGACATGCATATAGATATAAGGAAAAAGTTTATATACAAGAGTTACAGAACATTGAGCCCAGTCCAATTAAAAGTCATAAGTTCGATAGTAACCCATATGCCCCAAATCAGTCTATAAAGTCTCTTTCTGACTCACGAAGTCACAGGTGGGTGCAGAATCCCGGTGCTGGCAGGGGTCTCCGCATTGCTCCTCACTTGCAGGGCTCAGGGTCCATCAACAGCAGAAGCAACTCATCGCTGGCAGAGGTCTCCATGTGGCCGCCCCAGCTCATAGGTCTGGCTCCATCAGGGCAAAGCCAGCTCCTCCAGCTTCTTGGATGCTGCCAGCTTGTCTTGTCCGTGATTCATCGTCTCTCTGACTAACTCCCAACAACTGGGGAAGATAGCTTCTCATCTTCACGAAGAAAATATCGTGAGATTTCCCAGAAGTCTCAGAATAAAGTCATGCCCACACTGAGGCCTCATTGGCTACTCAATGGCTATCTCCAGATTAACAGGCTAGGCTCCACCCCTACATTTCAATCATAAAATTAACATAAGCAGATGACTGTCACAGAGTATTTGTGATTTTTTGTTTGGGTGATAAAGTTACTTATAAATTCTGAACATTAAGCCCTTATCAGATATATGATTTGAAAATATTTTCTCCTTTTAATTTCTCTTTTAACATTCTTGATGATGAGCTCTGAAGTTTTTAACAGTGATAGAACTCAGATTACATACTTGGGGGGGGGGAGCTTGTATTTTTAGTGATATATTTAAGGATCTGTATATTTGAGCCTAAGTTTACATATTTGTTCCTATTGCATTCTAGGAATTTCACATAATTTTGGCTCTTACATCTATACTTCCGATCTATTTTGAATTATTTTTAACATGAAATGTAGATTCAACCTCATCTTGCATATGGATATCCAATTTTTTCCAGTGTCAATTGTTGAGAAAATAGTTTTTCACCCCTTGAATTATCTTGGTACTTTGACCCAAAATCATTGTTGTTGTTAATTTATCACAAATGCAAGAGTTTATTTCAGGACTTCAAGGCCTATTCCATATATATATATATATATATATATATTTAAGCTAGCATTGTAATTGTATTATCTTGATAGATTGGTATTGCTTTATAATACATTTTTAAATGGTGATGTGTGTATTTCAACTTTTATTTCTAATTTTAAAGACTAGCTTGACTATTCTGAACAAAATATTTATTTCCACTTCCATATGTATGTAAGAATAGCTTTTAGGGTTAGGGGTAGGAGAGAAAAATTTTAAAAAATAGCTTAATGTCTACAAAAAGTCAACTGAGAATTTGATAGGGATTTTACGGTAGATCAATTTGGTTTACTGTAGATCAATTTGGGGGATATTTCTATCTTGACACTACTGTGTTTTGCGTTCAATGAACATGGGATATGTTAACATTTGTTAACATCCTTTATTTCTTTCAATGATGTTTTATAGTTTGCTGTGTGCAAATATTGCATTAATTTTGTTAAATGTATTGCTACATATTACATTGTCTTAAATAGTATTAGAAATCAATATTTAAAGTGTTCAGATCATTTATTGAAGTTATGTGGTGATACAACTGAATTTTATATATTAGTCTTATGCCATGCAACTTTGCTAAAAATTTATTAGTTCAAATACTTTTTTGGTGGATCCATCTGAATTTTCTATATGCAAGATTGTGTCCTATTTTAATACTTATTTAGTACTTCTTTTGTTAAAAGATGCCAATCCATAGCTATTCTACAAACAATGGAATGAAACACTGCCTGGTCCTGCACCATCCTCACAGCTGTTGTGTTTGAACCCATTGTTGTAGCCAGTCCATCTCCTGGGTTTTACTGTCACTCTGCATCACAAAGCATGATGTCTTTTCCAGGGACCAGTCTCTCCTGACAACACAATGAAACACGTGAGACAAAGTTGCACTATCTTTGCTTCTAAGGAGGTTTCTGATTGTTCTTCTTCTACGACAGATTTGCTTGTTCTTTTAGAAGCCCGTGATGCTTTCAATATTTTTCACCAGCATCATAATTCAAATGTATCAATTCTTCTTTGGTCTTCCTCCCTCAATGTCCTCAAAGTGACATCCTTGCTTTTCAACTTTCTAAAAATGTCTTGTGTAGCAGCTTTATCCAACACAAAAGTGTTGGTCTCTTGACTACTGTTTCATAAGCATTGATTATGGATCCAAGCAAGATGAGATCCTTGACAGTTTCAATCTTTTTTTCATTGATCACGAGGTTACCTATTGCTCTAGTTGTGAGGATTTTAGTTTTGCCGCCTGCCCCATGCTTAAATCGCCTTTAAATTGAGTGGTGCAATCACATCAGTTCTAGGGCCCCACCCCCCTTCTCCCACCTTCATCATTTACTCTGAAAATTCCTTTTCTCTCCCTATCACCCATACCCCACCCCTGAATTCCCAATAACACCTTTTATCAGTAACACTGTGTCTCGCATCTGGGAAAACCAACAGAAAAAAAATGAAAAACAGATCACACTAAGGTGGTAAAGGTAAAATCAAATTAATATAAAGACAAAATTGCAAATAATGTGAGAGAAAAAAGCCACACCCTAACCCCCATCAACACTCAAAAAGCCAAGGAAGAAATTTCTGTCATGGATCAACTAAGAGATAACCTGTATCCAGTAGAAATTCAGGTAGTTTCTATAGTGAGGTTAACTGGGCATTTACCTGAATGTCTTTTACCTTTACTTTATCCATCCATCCATCCATCCATCCATCCATCCATCCATCCATCCATCTTACTCTGGCTAGAAACCCCAGTGTAATGTGACATTGGAGAAAAACATGCAGTCTTTCAAAATGAAGTATGAAATTATCATATAAGCAGGGGGAAGGGGGGGTCCATGTATGGTCTTTATCAGGTTGAAGAAGTCTCCTTCTCATCCTAATTTTTTGAGTATTTTTAGGAGTCAAGGTTGCGTAGTGATTATAGGTTGGTCATCTAACTGCAAGGTCAGTCATTTGAAACCACCAATCACTCTGCAGGGAAAAGATGGACATTTCTACACACAGAAAGAGTCTTACTCTCAGAAACCCACCAGGGAAGTTCAACCCTGTCCAACAGGGTGGCTCTGAGACACAGTCCTTCACTCAATGACAGTGAATTTAGAGTTCTCTTTGGGGGAAGAAGGGAGGGGTGAATCTTTTTACGATGTTGAATTTTGAAAAACATTTTTTCTGCATCTGGAAAGGTGATCATGTAGGCTTTTTCCTTTTTTTTACTAATAGTATGTATAATGTTCTTTTGAATGTTATGCAAGAGGACTTGCATCATAATGGCTAGAGCACTGCCTACCAACTGAAATGTTGACAGCTCAGGTCTGCTGGCTGCTCAGTGGAAGAAAGATGTGTCAGTGTATTTCCTTAAAGATGGACAACCTTGCAAACCCTCTGGGAAAGTTCTATCCTGCACTAGAGGGTGATGCAGTCAGAATCAACTTGTCAGTTGTGGGGATGTTTGACTGACTTTGTGTTCCTGGGATAAACCCACTTGGTCATGGTGCACCATTCCATCTCTATGTTGCTATATTCAGTTCACCAGTATCTTAGTGGATGTTTTCACTTCTTTTGTGTATGTGATACCAGTGAGTTTTTACAAAGGATAGAAGCTTCAGGTTTTATAGTTAACTGAACACAGGATGGTACCCCTTCATGTGGCAACCTGAGGGGGGTGGGGAGAGAGAGAGAAGAAAGAGAGAGAGAGAGAGAGAGAGAGGCTGAAGCATGGCCGAGCTAAGGGCAAAGGAACCATGGGAAAGAGAGCTGTTTTCACTTTCATATGCATAAAATACGATGTTGTATAGTTTTCTCTCTCCTTGGAATTTTCTGGTTTTGACATCTGATTATGACTGGCCTCCTGACAGTATTGGGAAGTGCCCAATGGTAGGAAGTGCTCTTCTATCTTTGGAATGATTTCTGAATTATTGATACAAATTATTTTTGTTGAAATGTAGGATGGACTTTACCAGGGAAACCATCTGATCCTGAGCCTTTTAGTGGTAGTTTTTAAATTACTAATTCAGTGTCTTTATAGATCTATTCCATTTTCTTTATTTCTTTTTATGAGTCAGCTTCAGTAGTTTCTGTCTTTCTAGGAGTTTTTCTATTTCCTCTGAGTTTGAATTTCTTATAAAATATGTCTGGAGATGTCTTACTTTTTCCCTTATTTTTCAAAAGATAATTTTGTCTCCTATGGAATACTTGCTTGAAAGTTGTTGCTTTTCTTTCAGTCCTTTAATGTGGCATTTTACCTCTTTTGCCTGCAATAGATTCTGAGGAGTAATTGACACTTGGTCTTATTGAGGATACTTGTAATCATTCAATGTCCTTTATTGTTTACAAAATTCTCCCTTCATATTTGGATTTCCCCCAAAAAAAACATTCTTGGGAGTTCTTAAAGATATCATACCATTCCTTAGTTCATCAAACCTTATCTATACAATCGCTACTACATTTAGTTTCAAAAAATGTCTTTATTCTTCAACTCTGATATCGCTCCCCTTTACCCCCACTCTAGTCCCAGGAGCACTTAATCTACTTGTTGTCCCTCTAGCTTTATCATTCCTGGGTTCCACATATCAAAAAAACAGAAAACCATATAACAAAAATTCAAAAGACTACCCACAATGACAAAATACATCAGAGATAGCCCCAGTATTAAAAGATACACATACACACCCAATGTATTAAAAACTACCTCAAGCCCAAAGTGTATCCGAAATCAGGTGATTTCCTTGTATCCATAATTGAAGGATGGGAATAAACTTAATACCAAGAGATGACTATAGCAGAGAGTCAACATGATAAACCTGACTCAAACCTTCAACCCTGGTCCCTTGATGCCCCTTCTGTTACACTTTGGGGCCTGGTATGGTTTTCATCTTTTGATTTTGAGACATTAATTATAATGCATTTTGATGGGAGGAATGTCTTTGCTGTTATCTTTCTTGAAGTGCATTAAGCTCTTTCTGCTTCTGTGTGAGTTTTCCAAATTTGTGAGATTTTTGGTCATTTTTTCTTAAAATATTCTTCCTACCGCTTTCTTTCTCTGTGATCTTTCTGAGATTACTATTATCAGTGTCGTATACACAGAGATTCCATTAAACTGTCCTTATTCTACCTTCTTTTCAGAAAGGATTATCTAGATTGACCTCTTTTAAGATGAACTGAATATTCCATCTGCCTGTTCATATCTGCCAATGAAATCCTCTAATGAAGTTTCATTTGTGATATATGAAGGAGTACTGCCAACAAAAAATGGATTGCTTTCCCCAAAGCTAGGTACTTAATTTTGTTTTACAAAGCAACCTTACCACCTTCAAAGTCCTCTCCATTATATTTAATACATTTTTCAAATATGTGATTCCATTCTTGGAAACACTTTCAAAATAATGTGTTTGGATGATTGACAGTACCTCCCTACTTTTTTTCTTCACCTTTTCTACATTGTCAAATTGCTGTACTTTCATGTCCCTCTGAATTCAAGGATGCAAAAAGAAGTTACATTGAGTGATGCCAGGTATGTAACATGCAGGGGTAAGATAGGAACATTTTTTTTTGCCCAACACTGCCCTGAGATGGCAGCATGAACAGGTGCACACTTGTTGTAGCAAAACCAGACCCCTGTCTGCCACTAACCAGGCCTTTTGTCACACACTGTTATGCAATCTCATAGAATCTCTAAATAGAAAGCTTGATTAACTGTCCGACCTGGTGAAATGAACTCCAAATACACTATGAGTCAACATTTCCATCCATTTGGAGATTTGATGGATGTCCAGAATGAGGTTTGTCATCAATCGACATTTCACCTTTTTTGAAATGAGAAAAGAACTTGTACACTTGAGTTTTCCCATAACACTGACTTTGTAAGTTCTGTTCAAGATCACAACATTTTCTATGGCATTTTTTTCTGAGCAGGAAATTGTCCATCGGTGGCGGGAGGGGGGAAGGCAGGAGGTTTGAGTGAAACTGTGTTCACACACACACATACACAAAATCACTATGATGAGAAAGAACCTTCCCAGGTGATATCACTGGGTGTATTAACTCAGGGAAAGTTTCTTATTGGTCACCAAGCAAGAATAATCAGCCCTATGAAAGCTCCTCTCATCCCAGCACACTTCTGTGTCTTGGGGGTGGGGGAGTAACCTGTGTTAGTCCAGGTAGGCTACAAAAACAAATCTATAGAAACTCATATGTGTATAAGAGAGAGTTTTATATAAAAGGTAGTTATACATTAAGAAAGCATTCCAACCCAGTCCAGTCCAAACCTGTAAGTCCAATATCTGTCCAAATATCTGATATGAGCCTTTAAAGTCCTCTTCAGACTCACAAAACACATACAATGTTGCCAAATGCAGGATGATTACAACCAGTGCATAGAAAGTCTTCAGATCCAGTGGCATTGTAAGCATCTCAGCGATGGCAGGGGTCTCTACATGGCTTCTCCTGTTCCAGAGGTCTGGTTGCATCAGGGTAGGTCCATGTGGCTTCTCCAGGTCAGGGCACTAGCTTAGTTTTATGTGTCTTGTCAGCAGCAGTGTCCTCTGGGGAGTGAGCCCAGAGAGAGTCTGTCTCCTGCTTCCAAGCTGGAAATACCAGAGTTCCAAGAATTCTCAGGAGAAGGTCATGCCCACACAAAGGACTCATTTGCTATGATATGATCGACAGACTAGAGACTCCATCCCTTCACGCTTAATCCTCTCAGATCCCAAATTGACACCAGATTTTGTAACTATCTCCTTTTTATTGTTTCTATATTGGCATTCTCTATGTGGTGAATGATCTCACAAATTTCTCTTCAATTATTTAAACAGTTTTAAAAAATTCTTTGAAAACAGTTATAATAGCTGACTTAAAATACTTGTTTAATAAAACCATTGTCTTGGATTCCTCCATGACAATTTGCTTTGATGATCTGTTGGGGAGCGTATGCTTGTATTTCTTTGTGTTATCTTATGATACTTCATTAGACATTGCAATTAAGGCTGAACCACCCTAGTGTGAGAAACAGATAACTACAATCCTAAGATGAGGATGCCCAATAAGTGGAGGTCCAGGAATACCATATATTTACTGTTTTAATGCCCTTCTTGATCCCTTTGACTTGTGTTATTAATCTAATAGACATTGTTCTGCCTTTGTGCATAAGTGTTATTGAAATTTTTACCATATCATCAACCCTCATCATTTGTGTAATGTCTAGTCAGTACAAGTCAACAGTTTGTGTATTTTAATCTGAAGATGGTCTATTATTGTGTAATACTCTCTCCTCGGTAGTGTTTTTAATTTTATACCATTGGTTAAACTAGGGATACGCTCAATAATATTACCTTATGCCCCTGGGGAATGATTTTTGATGTTCTCTATCATAAAAAGATAACGTTGTCTCTTGAGTAAACCAGAGACATGCATATGGCATATACACCATAAATAGAAGACTGTATTTGGAGCTTGAACTTAATTCTAACCCCAGTCTAAGAACAACTAATTCTTATTGAAAAACCCTGCTTTATGCTTGGCTTCATGAAGAGATCACTAAAGATATGGGTGTGATAGCAAAGTGTGATGAAGAAGCCAGGTGGTACCCAGCTATGAGAAAGAATAGCATCTGAGATCTTAATGTCTTGTCTTCAAACAAGCAGCCATCTAAGTGAAGTATCGACTAAGTCCACACCAGCCCATGTGATCCAAGAATTGGAAATAATAAAATCTGAATCCAAAGGAGGGAAGGACATCTGACCTTAAATTGTGAACACTTGGTTTGCTGAAGTCTGTAAATAAGAGTGTAAAGTCAAAATCCTATATGGATTAAGCCTCCAGTGAATTCCCTCTGATAATGGTCAAAGGATGTGAATGGACTTGCTGTCAGACACAGAGCATTGTAAAGTCAATTATGGCAGGGGTTGATAGTTCAAAGTGTAGCATCTTATCATTTCATTCCATTTTTCAACCCATTTTTGTTTTGTTTTGGTTTTGGACATCACTGCTCTCTGCTGGTGGGAGTAGGAGGCACAGCCCCACTGCTGGAATTGAACCTCCGTCCCAGTGGCCCGCAGTCCCACGCACAACCACTACGCCACCAGGGCTCAGCCCGACTTTTCCACCTGTTTTAAGGTTGTTTCAATTCTTAATATTGTCTTCTTTGCTTTTCAATTGAGGTTTTCCTATGTTTTTTATAATCATTGTTGTTCAGTTTTAGGTTTTTTGCTTCCTGAATGTGTTTTATGTGATTTTTTTTTTGGTATATAAAATCTAGCATAGGTAAAGCTATAGAGATAGTAACTATAAGACAGTAACTATAGTATCTATATTATACTATGGCAACCATCATATCTATAGAGATGGTAACTTTGGCCATACTGAATTTCCTTTTGACAATGAAGGTCTCCAAAAACATATGTATGTGTGTATTATATATATATATATATATATATATACACACACACACACACACACACACACACTTTATAATAGCATATCCAAAACAAGATTTAAAAAGCAGAACTGTAGCTCTGGTTGGATTGAAAGTCTTCTACTCAATAACTATAGATAAACTTTTCCAGATACAAGGAAGCATTTTCAAAATTCAACAGTCTCTTAATTTTTGTTTGGGATATCAATTCCTAACTTGCTATGCCAGAGAAAGCTAAGAGAGATTACCTTTCCAAATTAACACACCTGAAGGGACCCAGCTGATCTCAGAGAGGGAGGAACTTTCGGTAACTTTTCTTAGATGCCCTAAGTCAGTTCCAACTCAGGTTGTTCTTACATGCCATCAAATCCATCTGTACTCACAGAAACCCTATGTAGAAGAGAACAAGACATTATCTAGTTCTGTACCATGCCTACAATTATTGTGATATTTGAGCCTACTGTAGCAGTGACTGGGTCAATCTATTTTGTCAAGGGCCTTCCTCTTTTTCAATGCTCCTCTACAATACCAAGCATAATGTCCTTCTCCAGGAATTGGTCTCTTTTTACAACATGTCCAAAGTGGGTTACAGAATGAAACACTGACTGATTCTACACTGTTCTCACAATTATTATGGTTAGTCCACTGATGCTAAGAGGAAGCCCGTCAATGAGTGTCTGTCCTTCTCATTAAAAGCTTTCTTATTTTTCTCTTCCCTTCTCTTTTACCAAACATGACGTCCTTTACCAGAGACTGGTCTCTCCTGATAACTTGTTCAGAGTACATCAGTCAAAGAGTCTCCATCCTCACTGTCATGGAGCATTCTGGCTATACCTCTTCCAAGACAGATTTGTTTGCTCTTTTGGCAGCCCATGGGACTTTCAATCATCTTTGGCACCACCCAAATTCACATGCACTGATTCTTCTTCAGTTTCTTACTCAATGTCTGTGATAAACTGAGGGACTAGATTAACATGTAATATAGCTAAATCATTCATGCTCATAATGACAGATCTGGAAAGTAAACCCCAGTGGGGGAAGACCCTCACAGTTATGATATATAAATTAATCTCAATATACTTTCTTTTCAGTGGACATATAATAATCCCTCCAATAACCCCCTGATAAAGGAACTGTCATAAAGGAGATCCCATATAAAATGTGGTTTGTCTGGAGCTACCATATAAGATGTGGTATGTCTGGCGATTCCCTGTGCCTGGAGGCTGTCTGTAGTAATCAACCTCACTACAAAATGTAGCAACCTCCTGGGGAGGGCTGAGGGCTTCTGAAGTCAACTAGCTCTAGGTCAAGATGCTGGCACATCTCATTGCTTATTTATTATGTTACCCACATATGGTATTTTGTATTAGCTATGTAATATGTTAGCTGTATGATGTGCATGCTTTATGTAAGTTCTGTGAGTCCCATTATATATATCCATTGGAAAAAAAACACTCACTCTTAGTCCTGACATGGGATGAGGTGACCCTGTACCCCTCTGTATGTCTCTTTTTAATATTTTCTACAATCACAAAGTCACTCCTGAGGACCCATTCGAGTGTTGGTGTCCCCTCATCCCAACAACTGGTGCCATGAACAGGAACATACAAAATGGCAGCCCATTGTGGAACCTCAAGGAAAGAACTCCATCCAGAGGAGAACCAATTCCCCATGCAAAGGCTTTGTGACCCCACTGAGGATAGGTGAACATTAGGGAATTATTTAGAAGTGAGAATTAGACTGAAGGGTGAAATAATATACAACAGGATGATGGGATAAAGTAAGAGTAAGTCTAGATCAAAAACTTACTATATTATACTCACTCATTTATTGAAACAATAGCGTATAGCAATAACAAAAAAACAGAGCATTTTTACACAAGTAGTGAAAATGTACACTCCATGGTTCCCTGAGGAAGGAACTTTAGATCTATGGAATTAGGAAATAGTTTCTATGACTTTAAAGAAAGCATACAAAGAAGGGAAGAATATCCCCTTGAAGATCTGGTCTCTGTGGATAGGAATTAAGACAGTTTTAGGACCTCTGCAGACCCAGAAAGAGAAGAAATTGGAAGATTAGGTTCAATGCAGTGAGAAGTGTGAACTGTCCAAAATTTTAAAAAGCAGACTAAAGCCTCTTTGAAGGACTATGGAGAAGTGTTAGAAGAAACTTGAAGAGCAGGTTTCAATGCAAAACAAAACTCACAGCAGAAGCCTTTGTGCACCCAAGTGAGTGTACCATCTGGGAACCAAGAGGCAATCAAGCTTTAGAAGCTAGAAATAAAAATCAGGCTCTTGAAAGGAAAAAAAAAAACACCTTTACTTTCAAGAATAGAGAAAAGAATTTCCAAACAAGGGAATCTGGAGATCAGACTGGTTTTCCCTGTTGGAGTGGTCCAAAGACTATCCGATGCTAACAATCTTCAAGGATATGAGGGGCATCATTCTAATACTTTCTCTTCCAAGGTATTAAAAGAGATCAAAACAGCAGTTAAAAACTGTGGGTAGGCTCCCATTTGGAAATTGACATGATCAGTTCCATGACAAAGGCTGATTATTTCCTGCCTGCGGATTGGAAATCATTAACTAAAGCTTGTCTTTCTTTGTTGGAGCACTTAAAACACAGAACTCCATCACCTTTCCTACATGCTAAGTATTTTCTTAATCCAGTGCTTCATTTCTTTTGTGAAATGTCATCAGATAGGGCTCAAAATCCACCAGCTTTCCCCCATTTTTTACAACACCTCCCGCCTTCCCCACAATCACTGGAGTGGTCAGAGCACAACCCAGCCTTCCCTATAATTTTGTCACCAACATTATTGACTGTGTTAAGAGGCTATCTGCAGAACCAGAAAGATGGTCTGCCCCATCTGCCACCAAGACACAAATAATTTACAAGAAAAATGATTGCCTTTCTTCTACCCTCTGCCATTTGTAGTAAAAGAATTCAATGAGTGGTTTACATCTGAAGTCATTCCAAGACATTTCCTCCAGGGATTCTCTCTGCCTTATTTGTGTTCTCCCTTGGGCCCTAATAAAATTACAGCAACAGAATTACAATCTTATGAGTCTTTTCCTCCTTTTAGGAACTGCTTTTCTCTGAAATCTTTCTTGTCTGACAATAAAGAAGATGACCCTGTGGAGTACTTGAGCAGTTAGGCAAAGTAAAGGCATTAAAAAACTCATTGCTTAAAATAACTACTTTATCTTCTTTGAACACATGGCATTCAGTACCAGGAAGCCCAGTGTAAGCTTCTAGTGTGTTCTTTGCACAGTTCTCCACCATCACATGATCTAAATCATCTCTGGATGGGACTTAGCCAGCTGGTAGTGCAGGGCCTATTTTGAGCTTTGTTCTGTTTTTGTTCTGTTTGGTTTCCATAGCTTTAGCTCTGCCTCCTGATAGCCCATATGTACAACACAGTGAAACACCGCCTGCTTCTATATTATCCTCCTGAACTATGGCATGCTGGCATCCATTATTGCTTTCTATAACTATATCACACAGCCTTCTGTTTTTATCCATAAAGCTCTCACAGACTAATTTTTAGAGGAAATCTCTAGGTCTCACTATGATAACCTCTCTGAAACTTGTCCACCAAGAATGGCCCTTATTTGAAACATCAAGGACATGGCTTCCAGCAAGACAAAAGCTATCATAGTACAGTAAATAGGTGATGCAGTTGTGTTCTACCTTCTTTAATTAAAACAAAGCAAGTTGTATTTTCCTAATATTTTATAAGACAATTCATACATACTATAGTAGAAACATTTCATGCAGAACAAATAAAAACACAGAGAAGTGAAAATCATCCACATTACTTCCACTTATATCAGTTTTAACACTTTGATGAACATTCTTTAATATCCCTTAGTGTATTGCATTCATTTTTTATTGCTGCATAACAACTCACCATAATACTAGCAGCTTAAAATAATGAAACTTTATTATAACACTCTTTCTGTGGGTTAGGGTTTTGACAACAGATTACTGAGTTTTCTGTTCAGAAAAGTTGTCCCTTCTGAGTCCAGGGTCCTCTTTCAAACTTAAGTTGGCATAATTCAGTTCCTTGCAGCTGTACAACACATGGAAGCTTCCATCTTCTTCTAGGCCAGCAGGTGAATGTCACTGTTCCTAGGAATTCAAGATTTGTACAGTTTCTAATCTCTAGACCTAGAGTTAAAGGGCTCATTTAATTAAGTCAGGGTCACTCCAATAACTCAAAGTCAACAGATTAATAACTTCAATTGCATCTGCAAATTCCCCACTGCATTCATTCAAGGTTTTATACATTGAACAGGAAGAAATTGCTGAAAAGTTCTGCCTAGAATACATGTATGCTTGCAGCTGTTGCACAATATAATTTCCTGCCTGATAAGTATTTGTTGTCAGTTGGCTCTGATCCATAGTGATTCCATGTACAACATAGATGGTGTACTCCATACCATCTTCATGATCGGTGGCTCATTTTCTATCAGGATATCAGACAATTCTCTGTTGTAGTCCATAGAGCTTTCATTAAATAACTCTTGGAAATAAATCACCAGGTCTTGTTTCCTACTCTGTCTTAACCTGAAAATTCTGCTAAAACCTATACACAAGTATAGTCCTGCTGATATTAACAATTCAGAGGAATGACTTCCAACATCATAGGAATACAAAAGATATCACAGAACAGCAAACTAACGGGTGGGTAGTGGGGCTAAAAAGAATAGCTCTGTATCTTTTAAATCACATTATTGGAGGCTCACACAACTCTTATCACAATCAATATACACATCTATTGTATATACAGACCATACTTTTACATTTGTTGCCATCATCATTCTCAAAACATCCTCCTTCTACCTAAGCCCTTGGTATCAGCTCCTATTTCCCCTTCCTCCCCACAACCCCTCAATCAACCCTGATCATTTATAAATTATCATTATTTTGTCATATCATACACTGCTGATGTATCTGTTCATCCACTTCCTTGTTGTCCCTACCCCAGGGAGGAGGTCATATGTAGATCCCTACAATTGGATCCCTCTTTCTGCTCCACCTTCTCTCCACCCTCCCAGTATCACCACTCTCACCACTGGTTCTGAAGGGAGCTTCTGTCCTAAATTCCCATGTTTCTGGCTCATATCTGCTCCTGTGTACATCCCCTGGTCTAGCCAGGTTTGTAAGGTAGAATGGGCATCATGATAGTGGAGGGGAGTTCTTAAGTGAAGCACTTAAGAACTAGAGAGGAAAGTTGCATATTTCTTTGTTGCTACCCTGAACACTGACTGACTCACCTCCTCCCCATGACCCTTTGTAGGGGGATGTCGCTTCACCTACTGATGGACTATGGGTCCCAATATGTACTCCCCTTCATTAACAATGATATAATTTTTTGTCCTTTGATGCCTGATACCTGATCCCTTTGACATCTCATGGTCACACAGGCTGGTGTACTTCTTCCATGTGAGCTAGATAGCCGTTTGTTTACCTTCAAACCTTTAAGACCCCAGACACTATAACTTTTGATAGCCGGGTACCGTCAGCTTTCTTCACCACATTTGTTTATGCATACATTTGTCTTCAGTGTTTGTGTCAGGAAGGTGAGCATCATGAAATGTCAATTTAATAGAACAGATCGCTCTTTCATTGATGAAGTACTTGAGTGGAGGTCCACTGCCCACCTTCTGTCTTAATACTAACTCTATAAGTATATGCACATAGATCTATTTCCCCGTCATCATATATAAATATACTTACTTATATACATGATTGTATTTAGACCTCTATCAATGTCTTTTACCTCCCAGTTCTTTCCTCCATTTCCTTTCACTTTTCTCTAGTTTCACTATCATGCTCAGCCTTCATTTGGATTTCAGTAATTTCTCTCTGTTACATTACTCTTGATAGATTCCTACCAGAACTCTCACACTCACTTTGTCCTTGTCACTGATTTTGATCACTTGTTGTTTCACTAGTGAACCATCCCTGGGTTGGGTCAAGACCACCTTCTTTCCCCCACCTCCCCATCTCCCGTGTCCCCCTGGAACCATCAGTCCTGTTGTTTTCTCCTCCAGACTGTTCATCTAGCCTATCTTATCTAGATAGACTTGTAGAGATAATAATATGTACAAAAAAGCAATACATCACAAGACGAAATGACAAAGGAAAACAAAAAGATGACAACAAAAAACCCCAATGTCGGAGTGCAGCCCACTGGGATGGAGGTTCAATTCCAGCAGCGGCTCCACAGGAGCAAAGGCTGGCCTCCTACTCCCACCACCAGAGAGCAGTCATGCCCAAAATACAAAACAAAACAAAACAAAAACCCCAATGACCAGAAAAAAATATATAAATAAATGAAAAAAATAACAAGATAAAAACCAGTAAATAGTTCAAGGTCTGTTTGTTGACCTCCAGGATTGTTCCCCAGTTGAGTGCTATGCGGTGCCATCCCTTGGGCCCAAAGTATATCCTTGACATTCTCTCAGGAACTCCATGTTCTGCTTCCCCTGCTGCTCTGCTGCACACACTTGGTGTTTTGCCTTGGTGTGTGGGGTCAGATAGAGTACAATCCCAACCTTGCTTCTCTACTGTTGGACCCGTAGGGCCTTGGGTTAGCAACAACTCTGTGTTTCATAGTGGGACCACCCATATGGCCCTTTCTATGCATTCACTGTACTGAGTGGGGCTATCGTCCTCAAGGCTTAGGGGGCCAGGATGCTCTCCACTCTCTCTTCCTCCCCCTGCATTTGTTCTTGTGTGTGCTGGTCAGGCATGCCCCTCTCCTCAAGCTACAACTTCAGTGCTGTCTTCCAAAGCAATCTCTCCTGGGGGAGAGGTGGCTAACCATGTAGTTGGGATTGGGATTGGGCCCTCAGACCCCTCCACTGGTTCCCCATTCCGTGCTGTCACACTGCATTCACATCCTGCAACACCAGATTTAAGCTTGGTCCCTTTTTCCTTGTGGAGATATAAACAATACGCTCCCCTTGAGTGGGTTAGTACCCCATTCCCCCTCTACACATCGCCATCCCACCCTGGCTCCCTTAGTTGACTACCATATGTAAAACTGAATTTGTACCTGGCCCCTGCCAGTTCTGCACTTTTATAGCTGAATGGAATTTATTTTGTATTTCAAAGTAATTAATCACATGTGGGACAGTTAGGTGGGTTCTAATTTTTCTTTCTTATAAATGGTGCTAAAACAAGCATTTTTATGCACCAGCCCTAGTGTTTGTGTGTTCATGCAAATTCCAAGGAATTGAAAAATAAGATAAATCATTGCAGCAATACTCTTTCCAGGACCCAGCACTACTCAGGGCTGTTTTATTTAAGGAAGCCTAGCCTTGGAAGAGATTCTCTGAGTATTTTGCCCGAATATTGCTGAGTTATTAGAGGTTTTGAAATGAGTTCTAAAAATCATTAGCTGTCATTGCTCAAAATATACAGATGTCAAAGAAAGCAAAGATGTGTCCCTTACTTGCCATCTTATCATTCCCCAGGGTGAAAAAGTTGTTTATTCTGACATCCTGATTAGACAAATCTCATTATATGAAGCATTATTTTAATTTTATATTGCTTCTTTAGAAAAAAGGCAACAGGGGAATTTAATCATTTTGGAGGTTTACAATGCCCAGTGAGACCTCTTGTCTGCCAGATTCTGCTAGGGACCTGCTTGGGGTCGAGCAGGACAAATGGCCTTGAAGGTGGATCCATGAATTTCACAGGGAATTGCATAATAAAAGGGACAATTTCAAAAGAACAACGGCTTTCCAGTATAGACTGCCAAACATATTTGGCTTCAAATTTTCTTCTCAGAAAAAAAATTTACTCATTACCATCCCAACCCCATGATTAAAAGCAATTTTACTGTAGTATATAATCCAACAAATATAAATATTTGCTTTGGGACTTTGGGAAACACTGATTAGATAAAGAAACTTTACATATCAAATAAAATTTCAAGGATGAGCATATATATTTTCCAACTTGGAACATTTGGCACATGACATTAAGAGATGTTTATATGAAGATAGGCTTCTGCTCTCAAGTCCTGTAATCTTCTAATTCATTCTCCCCAAAGATGAGATAGAGTCTGTGAACCACATACCCCCCTCTTTAAATGTATGTCAGCAGAGGAGATATCACTTCTGCTGAAGTCAGTTTCTAAAGCTGGGACAGAGGAAGAAGAACCATTCAGTTGCCCCCAATCAACCTTGTGCTAAGGTCACCCTAGATCAACAGATATTCCTACGAATGTGATTAGTGCACCTTAGTGGAAATTCAAAGCAAGGGTGAGGAGAGTGTAGCATGTATTTCTCTGAGAAGGCAGTTATACTTGTGTCAGTAGATAGACCAGATGGAGCAACCACTCATCACAAAAAACAGTAATTATATTCCCTCTGACAGGAAAATATATCTGATATCTTGTTACTCATTAGATACTTTTGAACTAGCTTCTATCCAGCTCTGGGGCTCCCGGTCATATATTACAGATGATTGGGGAATTAGACTGCCTTTCTGAGGAACATAATGTCCTTTGTAGGCCCACCAGAAGAATTTGATATGGAAATTACATTAAGCAAACTGAACTGTACCTCAGACTCACCTGCACAATTTCTTGGGCTAAAGGCTGAAAGACCCTAGTGTGGAAAAAGCAGAAGAGTGCTAAAACAAAGTTATGCAATTGGCAACAATTGCCTTTTAGATCAGATCTCTTGCTTTGAAGGATACCCAGTGAATGGTGGCCCACGAATACCATATATTTACTATCTTAAGGCTCTCCTTGCTTTCTTATGACAGGCATTAGTTTGGTGGGCATGATCAAGCCTTTGTGAATGAGTGCTAGTGAAAGTCTTACCCTATCACCAACCTTCATTTTGTATAAATAGTGTCCAGTCACTTAAGAGTTTAATCTGTACCAGTCACCAATTCATATACTGTGGTCTGAAGCTGGTTTATATCATTTCCTTTTCTCAACAATGTTTTCAATTCCATACCATCAGCTAAACTAATAATACTCTCGGTAGAGTTATCGTATGCCACTAGGGTGTGATTTATAATGTTCTATGTCATCAAATGATAATGATGCCTCTAAAGGGAACCAGAGACATGTATAAACCATAGTTATATGAATGTTTTCTGATCCTGCAGTTAATTCTAGTCCCATTAGAGGAAAAATAATTCTTATGACATGACCCTACTAGATGTTTGTCCTCAGGAAGAGCTCACAGACAATGCAGGTGTTATAGCACACTATAGTGAAGAAACTAGAAGATGCCTGACTATGATGAAAAAAATTCTAATTTTTAAAGGTTTCTCTTCAAATACACAGCCATCTTAGTAAGACATGAACAAAGTTCACACCAGCCCATGTGATCCAAAGATTTTAAATAATAAATTTCAAAATCAAAAGGAGGGAATCATATCCAAGCTTAAATTATGAACACTCAGTAGAAGGCTAGGGGTGACATTAAAAGCCCCAAATCCATTTGTAATTCCACACCTGGATTAGGCCACAGGTGAATTCATTCTGTCCATAGTTGAAATTTGTGAATTACATTGCTATCAGAGACCTTTGTAAAGTTGATTGTGGTAAATGTAGTTAGATGAAAATGTCATACTTTCTCACTTGATGTCATTTTAAAGTTGCTTCAGTTTTTAATATTTTCTCTCTTTTTTTCCCCCATTTTTATCGGTAGCTTATATATTTTAACAAACCATAGTTCAATTAGATCAAGCGAGATTGTACAATTGTTACCATCATTTTCATAACATTTTCTTTCTTCTTGCACTCTTTGATTTCAGCTCCCCTTTATCCCTGTCCACCCCACCCTACCTTCTGAGAACCCTTGTTATATTAAATATGATCTTATTATTTCTTTCCCTCTACCTGTATTATACACCATCCAATGCACCCATTCACCTGTCATCCTGTTATTCGTTTCCCTGTGGTGGGGTTATGTAGTCATTGCTGTTCCCCATCGGTGCTTTACTTTGCATTGAGTTTTTCCTCTGTTTTTCTGGTAATTTTTGTTGTGTTTTTTGCTTACTTGTTTGCTCCAAGTTGTGCTTTGTATCGTTTTCTCTAAATGAAGTCCAGAATAGGTAAACTTATATAGCTAGTCATTTCCATTAATGATGAAGGACATGAAGTGACAGGTGGAAGGAAAGGGGGAGTTAACTGCAAGGAGGGTGAGAAGAAAATGTCCTGAACTTTATTGTGCGGATGGTTGCACAAATCGCTTTTAACAGGATCGAATGATTAAATTATGTTATGTGGAGACTATGCTAATCGAACTATTTTTGAAAGGAATGTTTTTAAAGGTTCCTTTCTTGGGGAACCGAGCTCTAAAATCACTCGCGATGATTCAGGTGGTGTCTAGAGCTGCCACTAACTCAGAGTGACCTCGTGTCATGCACAGCCAAACAGTTCTCTGCTGTTGTCATGAATGTTGCTATGCTTGAATCCATTGTTTTGGCCACTGTGTATTCTAAGTATTGAGTGCATGTTCTAGCACAGCGTCACACAATATTCTGCTGTAGGCCACAGGCTTTTCATTGGCTAAATAGAAGGTGCAGATAACCAAGATTTTCTTCCTAGCCCAGGGCTCAGGAAACTCTTGAGGGTGAAGAGCCCATTCTGTCCCTTCTACCAACTGTAAAACCACTCAAGAGCCTGAAATAGTTTTTTTTCCAGGCAAATGAAATCACCATGATCTGAAATAATGACCTTCATATGTGTTCGATGTGACGTCAGAGCTGCACGCTCACACTTCAAAAGCCACATGTGGCTTGAGAGCGGCAGTTTGCCAACCACTGGCCTCGCCTGTTTTAATACGGAGCCCGACAGAAGCTTCTTCAGCACAAGTAAACCCGATGGTTATTTGTGATACTGGTGGCATGTAACCCAGCATCTCAGCAACATTCAAGAGATCCTATGTATGACAAATTGTCAGAAATTGATAGAAAACAAATCAGGCAGAAGTGAAGCTGAAAGAGATCATGTTTCACTAATCGGATACTATAGGTAAGGGATAAAACCTTTCCACGTCGCCTGCTCAATTAAAAATGAAGATTTACAAAGAGAAGTGTTGACTAGAGTTCAGAAGATGCAAAGCATATTTATTCTTTTCAAGGTTAACTTTGTCAGAAGTATTTGAATTGAAAAAAGGGTATTTTGGGGCATATTAATCATGGCTGTGAGAAAGCTTGGAGAAGAAGTGGGCACTGGTATCTGTTAAGATAACAAATCTTTGTGTTGTTGTTTTTCTAATGACCACTTGATACACTGAACACACCTTCACTCAAGCTTGTGAGTAAAGATAGAGGCTCTGGAATATAAGATAAGTCCTACCCCATCTTCCTGCCCCAAGTTTTCTACATCATCACCTTGATGTGCACCTGAGTATCCCTCCCTACCACTGTGATCCACATCTCTTTTCACCACCTGTTCATGACAGGTGATCTTGACCTCATCCTACCACATCCTGGAAACTTGACTGCCTTTATCCTTCTCTCTTAATTTCTCTATTCACTTCCAACTAGACTCTTAATGTCTTAATCTTACCCCATCTAAAAATAACTAGTGTCCTGTATGTTTTTTTCTTCCTTCCACAAACTAGATCACCCTCAAGAAAGAAACTAACACTGCTTCTCTCTGCTTCTGCTCACTCTTAATCAAAACTGCATCAAATTCTGTGTGCCATATGTACTTAAAAAATAGATGCTAGGTTTCATACCTGGATCTCTTATAGGCACTTCAAGTTCATGGTGCTCAAATTGAGAGATTTGTCCACCATCCCTTCCACCTCAACACAAATCTTCTCTTCCTCCTCTTTTCAGTATTATTAAGAGGAACCATTACAATTCCTGGAAGTGACTCTTCTTCCACTCATCCAGCTCCCTTACAGTTGCAAACACTGCTCAGTGTACCAGGTGATAGCTCCTCTTCCTCTTCAAAGTAATGGCCTCTTCTGCACTGAACATCCTTTGGCTTATCCTAGAGCATTGCGGTACCACTGCTGAGGGGTGGAGGGGAGGACTGGGCTCTGCTCCCAATCTTGCATCTCCATACACAGGAGTCGGATATTTTTTAAGGTTTTCAATTTTAACATTCTTAATTAATTTTCATGCCTTCTTAGGGTCTATGAATAAAACCCAACTATGTAACACGCCATGTAAGTGTCCCATCATCTTTTATTCACCTCTACCATACATTCCACACTACTGAGTGGATTCGAATTCATAATGACTCTGTTGAGTGTTTCTGCAGCTGTGAACAGATGGCGCCATCTTTTCCCCTCAGAGTAACCAGTGGTAGGTGTGAACTAATCACCTTGGGGTTAGCAGTCCAGTGTTTACGACCAGGGCTCCTTTGCCTATGATAAAGCTCAGTGTTTAAAAGCATGTCCCCTGGAGTTCTGTCACTAACTGGCTGCATGACCTTGGGGCAAAAGTCTCACCACCTATGTGCTCCCATGTCCTCACTTCTAAACCGAAAACAATCTTGTCTCTTCCTCATTGGGTGCTGGGAAAATAAGCTGTCTTAGCACACATAGAGTCTGTGCATACTGTTTAGCATGTAATAAGTGCTGCCCCTATTTGTTCATTTTGTGATTACCTGTCCACCTACCACTGCCAGCAGTCTTCGCCCTTGCACATAGATATGCACACATAAGACTGCTAAGTAAGAACAAACAGCTTCCAGTTTCCTTTCATAGCTCCACATGTCTTGCTTATTTTTATTGACCTACCATTTCTCTTACCCCTGATATTTCAGCTCAAATATTACCTCTCCATTCTCTCCATCCCCATTGCCATCGAAGTCTCATCTCTCTCCCCCAGTGTGGCTGGTGGGTTTGAACTGCTGTTACCGCTGTTAGCAACTGAATGAGCAACCCACTCCACCATCAGGGATCCTTTATTCCCTGGGGCCTAGAAATTTTCTTGACTGAGATTACCCTATCACCTCACTAATTTGCACACATCGCTTAAGATACATATATATTTTTTATGTTCTGAGAGTTGCCATTTTTTGAGTACTACCACATGGCAAACCCTATTCTAAATGTTTTACATAAGTATCTGTTTGCCTTACAGTATTTTAAAATAAGGGGAAAAACCCTAACTGCCAAGGTGTTAAATCTAAATCATCGCACACCTCCAGGGCAGAATTGACCTGCACCCTAGGGTTTCCGAGGCTGTAAAACTTTGTGGGAGTAGAATTCTCTTCTTTAAATATCAAACACATGCACGATGTGTGCAAGTGCACATGTACATTACCAGAGAGTTTCATTTCATCTCATGATGACCCATAGTGTGTCAGAACTCCATGGGGTTTTCAATGGTTGCCTTTTAAAAAATAGACCTTCTTTCTGAGCTTCTCTGGCTGAATCACACCTCCAACCTTTCCATTAGTGCCACAGGTGTTAACTGTTAGCACCACCCAGAGATGCCTATGTCTCAAGGTAGAGATACATATTTTAGTAATTGGTTTATGTATTTGTCTCTTCCCCTGGTTCTCAATGGATGAAAACTTGTCCATGATGCCATTCTATAAATGTATGCCAAAATATCTTAACTGAGCTGATTATGGGTGGACTGAACTCAGGGAAAAGAGGAAAAATGAACAAATTACTGACATTGAAAGACTTTTAGGAAAAGGATGGATAATAATTGGAGCTGACATTCATCAGGGCTACAAGCAGCTCACTACATTGTTAAATTGTTATTACTTTATGAACATTCTATAGTGTTGATAGGTTAATGGCTTCTCATTTGTTTCTACACTGCCATATAATTCCAGGTCTTCCCAAAGACATAATAATACAAGTCATGATGACATTTTATTTCGTGCTCTTGCTTCAAGGGTCATATGCAAAATCATGAAAAATTTGGCATGGCCTTGCTCATGGATTCCTCACCTCTGAGAAAGAGTAAAGAGGCACTCACCTTGATAACCTTTCCCATGAAATGAAAAATCACCCCAAATTCTAAAAAAATACTATTAACAGTTAATGTAATTATTCCTAAAGCAATGATCAGAGATCATAAGCAAAGAGTACTTTACAGCTTGATTTGTATAAATATATACGTTTTATACTGTGGCAGTCATGTGCTTATGTTAATTTTATGATTGAAGTGTAGGGGTGGAGTCTGGCCTGTTAATCTGGAGAAAGCCGTTGAGTAGCCGATGAGGCCTCTGTGTGGGCATGGCTTTCACCTGAGACTCCTGGGAAATCTCGCGATATTTCCCTCGTGAAGATGAGAAGCTCTCTCCCCCAGTTGTTGGGAGTTAGTTTGAGAGATGATTAACCACAGGCAACACAGAATGGTGGTGAGAGGCTGGAGTAGCCGGTGGAGAGACCACACGACTTTGCCCTGATGGAGTCGGACCTCTAAGACTGGGACAGCCACATGGAGTCCTCTGCAAGTGGTGAGTTGCTTTTGCCACCACGGGCTGCTGTTGATAGACCCTAAGCCCTGGAAGCAAGGAGCCATGGGGAGACCCCTGTTGGTGCCGGGACTCTGTACCCACTGACCTGTGACTTTGTGAGTCAGAAGGAGACTTTCGGGCATATGGGTTAATATTGGACTTGTGACTTTGAGCTGGACTGGGCTGAGATGTTTTCTCAATGTCCTGTTCTTCATGAATATAAACCCTTTCCTTATATCCATATATGTGTCCTTGAATTTGTTCCTCTAGTCTACCCAGACTAACATATATACTATATAAAAGAAATTAAAAGGCACAAGTATTTCTTTTTTACCTGCTTTTCTACCATTTCCAAACATACCAAATGCCTCATTCATTCTGTGGCCATGGTTAGGATAAAAACTACCTTTAAATATAAAATCAAAAATTATAAATCTCATCAGTGAAAAAATAGGAACAAACAGGTTCATTAATTTTTAAAATCATTTTATTGGGGGCTCATACAACTCATCCCAATTGATACATACATCCATTATGTCTGGCACATTTGTACATTTGTTGCCCTCATCATTCTCAGAACATTTGCTTTCTACTTGAGCCCTTAGTATCAGCTCTTCCTTTTTTCCCTTCCCTCCTTGCTGCCCCCCCCACCATGAACCCTTGATAATTTATGAATTATTATTATTTTGTCATATCTTGCACTGTTTGACATCTCCCTTCATCCACTTTTCTGTTGTTCAACAGCCAGGGAGAAAGTTATATGTAAATTCTTGTAATTGGTTCCCCCTTTATACCCCACCTTCCCTTCACCTCCAGGTATTGCCATTCTCATCACTGGTCCTGAAGGGATCATCTGTCCTGGATTCTTTGTGCTTTCACTTCCTAGCTGTATCAGTGTACATCCTCTGGTCTAGCTGGATTGTAAGGTAGAATTGGGATCATGATGGGGTGGGGAGAGGGGGAGGAAGCATTTAAGAATGAGAGGACAGTCGCATGCTTCACCATTGCTACACTGCACCCTGACTGGCTCGTCTCCTCCCTGTGACCCTTCTGTAAGGGGATGTCCAGTTGTCTGCATATGGGCTTTGGGTTCTCAGTTTGCACCTTCCCTCATTCACAATGATGATTTTTTGCTCTTTGATGCCTACTACCTGATCTCTTTGACAATTCATGATCACACAGGCTGGTGTGCTTCCTCCATGTAGGCTTTGTTGCTTCTGAGCTAGATGACTGCATGCCTTTAAGACCCCAGGTGCTATATCTTTTGATAGCCGGGAACCATCAGCTTTCTTCACCACATTTGCTTATGCATCCATTTTGTCTTCAGTGATCGTGCTGGCAAGGTGAGCATCAAGGAATGCCAATTTAATAGACTAAAGTGTTCTTGCAGTGAGGGAATAATTGAGTGAACACCCAATGGCCATGTGCTACTTGATACCAAACCTATAAATATATGCACATAGATCTATTTCCCCATCATCATATATAATTATATTTACATATGCACATGCCTGTATTTAGATCTCTATAAATATCCTTTGCCTCCTAGTTCTTTCATCTATTTCCTTTTACTTTCATCTTCTCTAGCATGCTCAGCCTTCATTTGAATTTCAACAACTACTCTTGGTTACTTTGCTTTTGATCAAGCCCTGCTAGGCCTCTTACACCCTTCTTGCCACTGATTTTCGATCACTTGTTGTTCCCTTGTCCCTGTGTTGGTTAACACCAAGTTCTTTCCAGCACCTCCCCTTCTCCCATGTCCCCTGTAACCATTAGTCCCTTGTTTTCTCTTTGAGATTGTTTATTCAACATATCTTATCTAGATAGACCTGTAGAGATAATAATATCCACACACACACATGTGCACATCCCCGCCCCCCAAAAAAGAGCAAAACAAAGTGACAAGACAGGGCAAAATAAAGACAAAACAAGGACAACAACAAAAAAGAAATGACTGTAAGTATTTTAAGGTCTCTTTATTGACCTTTAGAAGTGTTTTCCAGTCAAACCTGATGTGGTGTCATTCTTGCTGTGCTTTTCCCAAAACCAATTTGTTTATTCTTTTGGAAGTTCATAGTGTTCTCAATATAGAAAGCACCCTGGTTTGAGTCAAGCATACCTTAGTTCTTAAAGGATATCCTCCCATTCCGACACTTTAAACAGACGTTGGTGCTGCAGATTTACCCAATGAAATACAAAATTTGGGCTGCTAATGGCTGTTTTCACAAGCATTGATTGTGGATCCAAACATGATGAAATCTTTGACATTTTCAGCCCTTTCTCTGCTTACCATGATGTTACCTGCCGGTTCAGTTATGAAAATGTTGGTGTTATTTACATTGAGTTACAATCCATAATGAGGGCTATAGTCCTTAGTCTTCATGAACAATCTTCAACAATGCTTCAAGTCTTTCTCACTTTCAGCAATCTGGACTGTGTCATCTGCACACTGCAGGATGTTAATAAGCCTTCCTAATATCATATTCTTCTTCCTATATCCCAGCTTTTCTGATTATTTGTCCAGCATACAGACTGAACAGTACGAAAACAGTAGGCAACACTGATGTTCCGCTTACTTGATATTTACCATGCAGCATGCTGCCCTTGTTCTGTTTGCACAAATGCCTCTTTGTCCACATACAAATTCTTTATGAGCTCAATGTAATGTTCTGGAGTTTCTATTCTTCTAAAGTTGATTTAGAGTTTAATCTTGTCCTTTCCATCAAGTGCCTTAGCACAATCAATGCAAGACAACTAAACTTTTGCGGGTATTCTCTGCTTTTAGTCAAGAGCTATTTGATATCAGCAGTGATATCCCTTGTTCTACGTTTTCCTCTGACTCCAACCAGAACCTCGGACAGCTCCCTATCAATATAGTTGCTACAACCTTTGTTGGATGATATTCAGCAAAGCTTTACTTGCATATGATACTGTTCTATAATTTGAGCATTCTTTTGGGCCATATTTCTTTGGAATGGGTAGAAATATGGATTTTTAATGGTAGCCATGTAACTGTCTCCTAAATTTCTGGTCATCGAAACATTTCACTTGGTACTTCATCAATTCCTGGAGCCTCGGTTTTGGCTAATGTTTTCAGCGAAGCTTGTACTTCTTCCCCAACAATTAATTCTTGCTTATACGCTACCTCTTTAAATGGTTGGCTGTCAACATTGACTGAACTTATTCGATCTTCTTTGGGTGCTTCCTGGATCATTCAACATTTTACCCATTAGAATCTTTTAAGATTGCAACTCAAAACATGAGTTATTTCTTGAGTCCTTTCAATTTATATTCTTGACATGTTCTTCTGTTTTTGGTTTCCAAATCTAGATCTTTGTGCATTTCATATATATCTTTATTCTCTCTTGTTTTCCTTTGAAATTTTCTATCCAAATCATCAACTTCATCATTTCTTCCATTTGTCTAGATACTGTATGCTTTTGAGCAAATTCCAGATTCTCTTCCGATAGCCACTTTGACCTTTCCTCTATTTTTTGTCTTTAATGACCTTTTGCTTTCTTCATGAATGATGTCCTTGATGTCCTCCCACAGATAATCAGGTCTCTTCTGTCACTATTGTTCAGTGCAGCAAATCTGTTCTCGGGTCTCAAAATTCAGGTTGGATACTCAAGGTTGTATTTGGGCTCTCATGGCCTTGTTTAATTTCCTTCAACTCCAGCATGAACTAACATAAGAGCAATTAATGGTCGGTTCCACAATTAACCCTTGGCCTGATTTTAACTCCTTATATTGAGCTTCTCCATCATTTCTTCTCACACATGTAGTCAATGTTATTTCTGTGGATTCCACCTAGAAAAGTCCAGATGTACAGTCACACATTTTTAAGCATTTTATTAGGATCTCTTACATATATAACTACAATCCACAGATCCATTAGATCAAGTATAGCTGTACAAATGCTGCCTTCATAATTGTCAGTACATTTTCTTTCTTCTTGAACTCCTTGATATCAGCACCTTTATATCCCCTCTCCCCAACCCTACCAAGCCCTTGAACCTTTAATCATTACTTTTACTACAGCTTTTGCCATAACTTACACATTCCAATGTATCCATTCACCTAAAATTTGATGTTCATTCCCCCACGTGGGATTGTCCAACCAGCATTGTTATCAATTCCCCCTTCCCAACTTTCCCCTACTCTCTTCCCATACCTTCAGGGGATCATTACTCCCATGACATGCATTGAAGGACCTCAATGGCACCATGTACATGCACTGGCCTAGCAATATTGGTGATGTCAAACTAAGAGTGTAATAGTGGCAATGGGAAATTTTAAAGAACTAGAAGATAATTATGTGTTTCATCAGTGTTTTACTTCACCCTGGATATACCATCCTTCCATGTGGCCCTTCTGTGAGGGATTTTTTCAGTTGTATTATAGGTAGACTTTGGGTCTCCACTTTGCCTATGCTTCTTCATATCAATTTGATTGCCTGTTTTTGAACTTCTGATACCTATTATCATCAACATCTCATGATCACACACACTGGCATGCTTCTTCCATATGGGCTTTCTGGTTTCCTTGCTAGATGGCTGCTTGTTTAATTTCAAACCTTTCAGACCCCAGACTTTGTTTCTTTCAATAGCTGGGCACCATCTGCTTTCTTCACCATTTTGTCTTCAGAGCTTTTGTCAGGAAGGTAAGTATCATACATTGCCACATTTTAAAAACAAACCATTTTACACTGAGATAGGATTTAAGTAGAAGCCGAAAGTGTATCTGCTTCCTTATTATATGTATGTACATATATAGATAAATATATCTATTTTTATATATTTATATGATCATGTTTATATAAATTTTATTTCCTTGTTGTTTCCTGTAGTTTTTTTCTTTCCTCCTGCCCTTCTGTCATATTGACACATCCTTTTCCTCTCAGTAATTCCTCTCACATACATCTCACTTGATCAAATATCACTAGAGAGGCTAAACCCTCCTCACCATCCATTGCTCAACACTTGCTATTCCCCTGTACCTGGCGTATTGGCTCACCATTCTCTTTCTCCTCCTCTCCCATGCTGCCTTAGAATTCTCCTTGAGAATGCTTGCACAGATAAACATAAAAAAAGAAAGGTAAAAGCCCCACATACATAAATAATTCCAAGTCTAACTGCTCACTTTTGTTAATGTGCCCCAACCGGTTCAGATGAGATGCCACACACTGCTCGCCAAGTCAGAAGTCTGCTTTCAGATTTCTCACGGACTTTGTGGCTTTGTTCCCATCTATTGTGCTCTCCTGGTGTCTTGCCCACGTGTGGGGAGGTCAGACAGCTGGACTCCCCACATGGTATCTTTAGAACGTTCCTTTAGTGCTGTGGACTAGGTGTCAGCATTGCTGTCCTCTCTGTGAACTAGTCGGTCTGAACAGAAACATCACCCCTTGGAGGTATGCGAGAATGTGGTTTCTCTTTCTCTCTCTCCTTCTCTCTCATTAACTCCCCCTTTTAGTTTGTTTCCATGTGAACTGGGAAGACCAGCCACTTTCCCCAGACTGTATCTTCAATACTGTCCCCTGTGTCCTAGAGAGAGAGGAGCATCATAACTCGACCGGGCCAAAGTTGTGCTCCTCTCTGTTAGTGGGCTGCTCCCTGTCAGTACTTCACCCTCAAGTATTGCTGTACCAGAAATGAGATCTGCTTTCTTTCTCCCCTTCTTGTGGAGACACAAACATACCCTCCCCATGGGTGGATTAATGCCCTGATCCCCAAATGACAATGTTTCTCTTCCCTCTTCCTTCTGTGGGCTTTTTAAAGGCATAAGGCAGGAGGAAAAGATGCTTTTCAACACATAATCTGCACTTTTTCTTTCTTTTTTTATTTTTGATGCCAGGCATGTCCTTGGATTTGGTATGACCCCTGCCAGAGTCCCTGGTCTTTGTTCCAGAGACTATGCAGCAAGTTCACTTTCCTCTACACTCATTGCGCTGTTTGAATTTACCTCAGTGGAATAACTTGTCCTTTTGTGCTTGACTAACTTCACTCAGCCTAGTTTCATCCAACTCTTTCCATGATGAGATATGTTTCATGTTTTCATCGCCTCTTTCTAGAAATGCACAATAGATCATTGTGTGTATATATAGATCAGAGTTTTATTAATCCATTCATCTATTGGTGAAAAGTTAGACTGTTTCTAGTTCTTTGCAACTGTGATCTGTGCTGCTGTGAAAATTGGAACATATGTGACGTCTGGTAGCATTCTGTTTCTTACCTTTCTGGGTAGTCCAGTAGGGAAATTGCTAGATAATAATGTAATCCAATTTCCATCTGATTTAGGTGTCATCAAATCACTTCCACAGTGGCTATATGTATCTATAAGACCACTAGCAGTGGAAGAGAGTTCCCATCTCACTACACCACCTCTAACATTTTTTGCTTTCTGATTTTCTTTGACTTGGGCTATCTGAGGGTGTAAGGTGGTATCTGATAGTTGTTTTAACTTACAATTCCCAGATGACTAATGATCAGGAACATATTCTCATATGTTTATTGGTCATTTGGGTTTTGTCCCTGGTGAATCTTCTGCTCAGGTCTTTTGCCCACCTCCTCAGTGGAAAATTAATTCATTTCTTTTATAAGCTTGCAGAGTTTTGTAGATTTTAGTAACACATTCTTTGATATGTCATTGCTAAATATCTTTTCCCAGTCTCTGGGTTCTCTTATTACTGTCTTGATGAAGTCTTCCAATGAACACAGGTGTGTTATCATTAGTATGTCTGACTTGTCAATTTTAGCTTCCTCTGTGTGTGTATCAATCTCTCTTTCTGATAGTCCATGCATTCCCTGTAGCAAAAATTGCCCAGTTTTCTCCTTGATCATCCTAGTAGTTTAGGATCTTATCTCAAGGTCAGTGATCCACATTGATTTTATTTTCTCTTGTATGGAGTGAGGTAAGGGTCCTGCTTAATTTTTCTTTCTTTGTTTTTAAATCATTTTATTGGGGGCTTTTACATGTCTATCACAACCCATATGTTTTTAGATCTTCTAATTTTCCTAGATTCATATTTTATACACTTAAGGTTTCAATTATTAACTGATATTTGCAGTGACTTCACATTTTGAGTCATGCTCCATCAGCAAATGAACTAGAAGGCTTTATACTTCTGCAGCTTTTATCCTATCCTATTATGGTCAACTCTACTTTGAGGAGGCAGGCCTTCTTCAGTCATTGTTAGAGGTCCTGTGGACCCAAGGAGCTCATCTCTGGTACAATCTCTGGCATTATTTTGCTTCCTTTCATGATGTTTAACAGTGTTTTTACTCTGTTCTTAAGATGGGGGGGTGGCACATGGGGGGAGTAACTCCTCTGAAATGTGCAGCCTATTTCCTGCTCTCCTGAAACCTGTTTACCATGAGTGACCCTACTTTCACTTGAAATACTGGCAATATAGCTTCCAAAATCACAGAAAATTACAAAGTAACAGACAAGGGGAAGAGGAGCTACTGAAGATATGTAAATCAAACAACAATAAAATATCATCTCACTGTACCATTAATAGGAAAGTTATTTTCTAGTAAAACAAAACTGCTATCTGCAAATGTGTAGAAAGATTATATCCTTCAAATAGTACTGATGGGTTACTAAAACGGTAGCACTACTGTGGAAAATTATATATGTTCCTTTAAAATTTGAAAGTAGAAATACCATATACCGAGAAATATCTCTAAAACAAGGAGAAATATTTGGAGTTGCATGAAGCTAAAAGACAACAGAGATAAATATTAATGCATGCACATGCCTGCAATGGCACCAATAATCTATGAGTGGATGTGTAGGTAAACAGATGTAATAATGTGAAAAGGAGTATATCTAAAAGCATACATATGTATGGCAGAGGATCATTCTACATATATATTGTATGTCCTGTAAGCACAGGTGACTTCAGAAAATTTATGGAAAAATATAAGTTAAAAATTTTGAAAAATTTCTATAAATGTTTTGAAGCTCCTTCATATATCCATGAATATAATAGAACATGCAGGGGACAAAGCTTAGAAAACATTACATCATAATGAAGCTCTTGATTGAATGAAGTTGGGGGGCCTTGGGCTAGAGTATCATAGGACAGCAAAGTCAACGGACATAATGTGGACTGCAAAAACAGTATTCTAAAGTGTACTTTGATGAATAGTAGCCAGTGTCTAACACCCTTATGAGTGATTAGGCCATCTGTGATGGGTCTCTCTCTCCCTGGTCTCTCTTCTTCATCTGGTGCAAAGAGTGGAGAAAATTACAAACTCAAGGAAACAATTGGTCCAAAGGCATAATGGACAACATGAACAATAACTTCCACTACCCTGAGGTCAGGGTAAATCAATGATATGCAGCTGTCACTAATGATCACTCTGACCATACTCACAATAAAAGGTACTGGACAGAATAAGTGAAAAATATAGAGAAATTCAAAATCTTAGCAAAGATCTTACTTATTGGAAAACTCCTAAGAATCTGAAACTTTAGACCTCAAATCTAATAGTGAAAACCAGCCCCTGTGGGGGACTTACTCTTAGCCAAAAAAATAACCATTTCTATCAAGTCAATTTCAACTCATAGTGATCTCAATATACAGTTTCCAAGGTTATAAATCTTGTGGGAACAGAGAGACTCATCCTTCTCCCGGGAAACACCTAGTGAGAATGAACTACCAATTTTGTGATCCGCAGTCTAAGACTTGTCCCACAATGCCACCCAGATTCTTGTATAGGCCTAGTAAAAAATAACACCAAGGAAAAACACACTACTCAGAACATTCGACCATAAAGATCACCATATGCTCCAAATGAATCTCAGAAGGTGGGAAAGAACAAAGAAAAAGATGAATGGAAATAGAGAACACAGGGAGGATGTGGGAAGAATGTTGTTCTATGGTGAAGATTGCCACCAAGGTCATGAGACAAAATTCCTATAGCTTGTTGAATGTGAAAGTAATTTGTTTTGTATATGTTCACCACAAACCACAATAAAAAAAAAACTTCAAACATCAAAACTGCTTAATTCACAATGCACATATGAAAATGTCTCCAGGTGATAATTGATATAGATGGCCATATTGATGGGGAAATGGGACACTAATATGTCCATGAGGAGGGTACTGTTTATGGCTCCACAGGAAAGGGAGAGAGGGATCGAACTCCGTGCCAGAGCAGCAAATCTTGTGGCCAACATATCAGCATGAGCTATGTTGACCCCAGGACTGAAGATGTAGCCCAGGGAGAGGGGCAGGTCTGTCCAGACCACACAGGTGAAAACTAACAGGGAGAGAGAGAAAGTGGGCCTCATCATGGCCCACAAAGCTCCAGGGACAACATCCCCGCTCAGAGCAGCAAATTTACAAAGAGCACCATAGGCCAGCCCCACCATGAAACCCGACATTCCCTCGCTGATCCATAGCACTATGGGGGACAGCACTGGAGACACTGTGTGGAAAGTGTGCCTGGTCTACCCCATGCACAGCAGGGAGAAACACACAGGGCAGCAAGGATAGAAACGGAACCAAGTCTGTAGAATCCTGGAAATAGACTTCTGACTGGGGACAGGGGTTGGGACCTCATCAGACCCAATTGTAAAACACGCATAAGAGCAGCAAACAGACTTGGATCTATCATTTTTTTGTTTTTCCAATTGCTCTATGCCTATCTATCTAAGATAGGCAGAACCAACAACCCTGTGGAGAAAACAGTGGGGTCTGACATGAATGAGGATGGGGCAGGGAGGGGGAGCAGGGATCCAACAAACTCAGGGATAAGGGCATAACAAGAAATCTAAAACTGATGGAAAATAGGGGTTTGATAAAGTGCAACAAATCCAAGAGGAATTGCTGAGAGGTGAGCATGATAGTGGGAGAGGAAGAAGGTGAAAGGAACTAGAGGACAGAAGTATAAAGCAAAGCTATTTACAGAGGCATCACTATAGGCATGTATATATGCAAATAAATTTATTTATAATGAAAGGAATACAAGTCAAAGTACATATATTTATATGTTAAGTATTAAGATAGCAGACAGACTTTGCGTCTCCTTGTTACCTTCCCAACATTATCGCTGAAGAAAAAAATGTGTGAATAAGTAAATGTAGTGATGAAAGTGATGGTACCCAGCTATCAAAAGATATAGCACCTGGGGTTCTTAAAAACTTGATGTTAAACAAGTGGCCATCGAGCAGGGAAGCAAATAGGTTCACATGGAAGAAGCACACCAGCCTGTGTGATCATCAGGTATCAAATGATCTCAAAGGGGCAATTATATTAATATGAAGGGGGGGGTGTTGGAGTAGAGAGCCAAGGTCCTTCTGCAGACAATTGGGCATCGCCTCCTCCCCCCACCCCTCTCCCTCACAGAATGGTTACAAGGAAGAGATGATTCAACCAGGATGCAGGATACTACCAACATAGCACACAGCATTCCTCTAGTTCATGAGTGCTTTCTCCCCACATTAATTTGATCCAGTTCTACCTTACAAGTCTGGCTAGATCAGAGTACACACATTAGTACAGATAACATGGAATTCAGAAGAGAGAAACCTCTTAGGACAGTAGTGAGAGTAGTGATATCATGAGGTAGGTTGATGGTTGGGGCAAGGGGCAGGGGGAGAATTGGGGAACCCATCACAAGATTGGATATATAGCACCCCTAAAGAGATAAATAATAAAAATGTGGATGAAGGGAGACCACAGACATTGTAAGATACAAAAGAACAATAATTATGCATAACTGATTAAAGATTCAAGGTGTGAGGGTGGAGGGAGAAAGGGAACAGGGAGGAGCTGATAGCAAGGGCTCAAGTAGAAAGAAAATGTTCTGGAAATGTTGATATCGATATATGTATACAACTGTGCTTAATTCCATTGACTTGCTTTGAGACTTGTAAGAACCTCCCAATGAAATTATTAATTAAAAGAATAAGAAAAAGAAATTGACAGCCATAGGAGACAAGTAATGTCCAACATAGGACTGCCTCTGAGGTATACCAATGGAGAGGCGCTTATCAGCAAGCTCATGCCTAGTATGTCCCAGAAACTCCAAACTCCCGTAGTACACTTCAGTGAATTCTAGATAATCCATCCACAGAAGTTTGCTTGACTTGCTGGAGTCATGAAATACTGGCTGTGATGGGAAACTTAACCTCCTGGTTGGTTGTGTTTTTCTAAGGAACTATCATTGCTGGAATGAGGCCTGGATGACAAGACCCGATCTTCCCGTTGGATTTGGTGGCTGGCAAGCTGTGGACAGCACTCCCCAGGAAAACAGCGATGGTAAAACTACATACTTCCTGGGGAAAAGTGCTTCCGTGCTGATTATTATTTTGCTCTTATGGTTGTATTTGCCATGTGGAAAACACCCCTATTGCATGTCAACATCAAAAGTGTGCTTTCAGGATGCACAAACAGTGTGTGATACCTGCCAGGCAAATTTAACTTCTTTCCAACTCTCAGCTTCATCCTCATTATTTCATAACTTTTAGAATATACAAAGCAAGATATGATTCACCTACCCTTGCTTTGATGAGCAGTTTTGAAGACAAGAGAAAAATATATCTATGCAAGCATGTTCACTATCCTATAAAATACATTAGGTCTTGCAGATACACAGTACTAATCTATAAGGGAATAGAAGAAATAAGGAAGTCAAAAAGTAGGTGCAGATTGTTTCTCTCTTTTAAAAAAATCATTTTATTGGGGCTTCATTCAACTCTTATCCCAATCTATCCATACATTCATTGTATGTCAAGCACATTTGTATATGTGCTGCCCTCATCATTCTCAAAACACTTGCTTGGCATCAGCTCCTTCTTTTTTACTCCTACCTCCCTGCACTCCCCCCACCCTCCGATGACAGCTGGGCACCATCATTTTGTCACACCTTACATTGTCCTATGTCTCCCTTCTTAAACTGTTTCCCCAGAATCCACTTTATTTCACATTTATTTCCTCATCATCACATATAAATATATTTATATATGTACATACCTGTATTTAAACCTCTATAAATGCTCCTGGCCTCCTACTTTTTTCTCTATTTCCTTTTACTTTCCTCATTCCCACTATCATGTTCAGCCTTCATTTGGTTTTCAGTAATTCCTCTTGGTTACATTGCCCTTAATCAAACCCTAGCATGCCTCTTAAATGCTCCTTGTCACCGATTTTGGATCACTTGTTCCCGTGTCTCAGGGTTTGTAAATACCACTTCCTTTTCCCCTCCTTTCTCTTCCATGTTGCTCTGGAATCGTTCTTAACTTCTCCAAATTGTTTATCCAGCTTATCTTAAGTAGATAGACCTGCAGAGATAATTATATGCACACACAAAAAAACAAGACACAGCAAAACAAAGCGACAAAAGAAAACAAAACAACACAACAGCAGTAACAAAAACCAATATGATTCTATAAAAATCTGGGACAATGGGCCTCTACTCAAGTACTCCCTCAATGCCAGAATGCTTTGTTCTATTAAATTGACATACCATGATGCTCGCCTTCCTGACATGATCATTAAAGACTAATGGGTGCATAAGGAAATGTGGTGAAGAAAGCTGATGGTGCCCAGCTATCAAACAATATAGCATCTAGGTTCTTAAAGGTTTTAAGATAAGTAAGCAGACATCTAGCTCAGAAGCAACAAAGCCCACATGAAAGAAGCACACCAGCCTGTGTGATCATGAGGTGTTGAAGGGATTGGGTATCAGACATTAAAAAACAAAAATCATATCATTGTGAATGAGGGGGAATACAGATAGGGACCAAAGTCCATCTGTAAGCAACCAGATATAACTGGACATATATCAATAGCCTGAGGTATTGATATAATTAATTGATGTGGCTGCAGAAACATACAAAAACATAAACCAATTACTACTTATGTGATGCTGACTCTTGAAGACCCCTTGTGTATCTGACTAGAACTGTGCCCTCTAAAGTTTTCAATGATCGATGTCCTAAAGTAGATGGTCAAACCTTTCCTCTACGGTGCTTCTGAGTTACCCCAATCTCTCAGTTATCAGCCAACCATTTTAACCATGGACATACTCAGATATCACTAAAATGCGTAAACATTCAATACATATCCTTAATGGAACCTTATTAAAATACCGGATTTTATTATAATACTGGATTGACATTTCAATACCGTTGGCATGCTGTTTTATGACTTATCTCCTCATCGAAATGACAAGTAATAGCTAATCTCTTATCAAGTAAAGTCTGGAGAATGTTATAAAAGTTAACATGTAATTGCTGACTTTCTGAAACTAGATTGAGCACTGGTTAATATGTGGTTAATACCATTCTCCAGTTAAATTTAACCTCTATTGTGGCTAGAATGAACCACAATCACCAGCAATAAAAGACAAAAATCAACATAAACATACAACCATATTATTAATGAGGTTGCATCAACACTAACAATGTTTTAGATACTGGAAATATGAGATAAGCACTATATAAGACAGCAACTAGGCAAAAATACACCTGCGTGTTTGTTTGTTGGTGACTGAAAAGTGCAGAAGATATTGCCTTTTATTTTTTTAATATGGTTTCACATTTTAGTTTGAGGAAGCATTTCCAACCAAACTCTCTTAAAAGAAAACGTTTGGTTCCTGCCCTCTCCAGTCATGGGGAGCATGTGGGCTAAGTCATTGGCAAAGTTATGAAAGCTTAGTCTTGGAAGAACCATCCCTAAGTCCTGTGGACAGTACCAGGTCCAAGCATCACTAGATACTGCAAAGTCATGCCCTTCCTCCTCTGTTGTGCCGTAGGGATGTACCGGTGTGGTCCTGCCTCTGTTCAAGCCATCAAGCACGGCCATGTTTGCTTCCAGTTTGATGCACCCTTTGTCTTTGCTGAGGTGAGTGGAAAAACAGGAGGAGAATCATGTTTTCTTCTGCTGTCTCCACACGTGAGATTTGCTGCTGAGCTGTCACTTCTCACTTTCCCAGGTACATGGTGTATGCTCCGTGCTGACAAAGTTCACTAACGAGGTGCCATTTCAGGCTCCTCGTTGCTAAGTGTGCTTCATAGTTACCATTCGGTGTTTTTCCCACACAAAAGCAGTGATTTCCTGACCTTGGCTCAGTTCTCTCCATAAAATATCAAATGGCCTAAGCAAGCAGGCGATCAAATTAATCATTTGACTGAAAATTTTAATTGAGAGCCTCGGCAATGGGAATTTCAGTATCTTCCATCTCACCACGGCACGAGTCCAGTCTTCAATGGGGCACAAACTCCCAGCACATTCACCAGGATCTTACACTGGGAACTGCTAGACATTTGCTGCCATCACTGGAAAGGCAGAGGAAGGCTGCCTGAGCAAAAGGGGAAGGGGCAGGGACAGGTCTGAAATTCTGGAAGAACTGCATATGGGGTCTGGAAGAAGAAATCTCAGAATCTCTGCCATCGAGTCTATTAGAAATCACAGTGATCCCTTAAGACACAGTCAAACAGCTCCTGTGGGTTTGCACGATGCTAAGACTTCAAGGGAGTGGAAAACTTCCTTTTCCACCTGCGGAGTGGCTGGGGGTTTGAGTTTTGACACCACCAGCTGGACCAAGAGGGGAAAATAAAAGTTACTCCAAAGAGAGTTCCTAAAATCAAATGAAATGTAAAACGTATCAGGTAAAGAAATGGGTTAAGAGGTGCGAGGAGTGGGGAGAGATCTAAGAAAGTTTGAGACACGGGACTTACCCAGCTCGTTGGACAATTAAACACACCGAAATTACGCCTGGCCTGTACGAAGCTCACCCTGTGTCATCACTTCACTTACTATTCAGTCATTGCCATGGACTCAATGCTGGCTCATAGCAAACCCCTGTGATATCCAAGGCTGTAGCTGTTTCCAGGAGTAGAAACTCCAGTCTTTCTCCCTCAGACATGCTGGTGGTTTTGAACTGCCTACCATACAGGACTCCATTTAAAAGGGATAGCATATGGATACATAAATGAATTACAAATTATTCAAATTTTCAAATTATTCAAAAGGACATGAATATGCAGATGCATTGAATACTATTTCCACAATCAGAATATCTAGAAATAATAAATGTACTATAGGCTGAGCCCCAGTGGCGTAGTGGTTGTGTGCGGGACTGCGGCCCACAGGGTTGATGGTTCAAATCCAGCAGCAGCTTTCCAGAAGCAAGGCTGGGCTTCCTACTCCCACCAGGGCAGTCATGCCCTCCCAGAAAAATGTATAATAACATAATAGAATTCCAGCAGTGAGGAAAACCTGGTTGCCATCACATTGATTCCAACTGACAGTGACCCCATGTGTGTCAGAGTAGAATTGGGCTCCACAAAATGTTCCAAGGCTTTTTCCCCAGAACTGTCTTCTGATTATATGGAAGAATTGGTGTCTGTGCAGAATCGTAAAGAATGCTCAGTGTTTCTTTGGACTATGAGTTAGAAAGAAGCCATAGGAGGGCAGGCATTTTGAGCAGAAGGGCTCTGTGTTCAGGCAAACATTGAATGGTGGGTATGGGAAATGGCAAGCTATGCAGGTATATGGATTAGCAGATATACAAGCAGAAATATCAGAGATGAAGACTGAAGGGACAGCCACCTATCCCTGTTATGTCAATTCCGATTTAGAGCAGTCCTCTAGGGCAGAACGGCCCTTAGATTTTCCAAGAGTATAAATCCATATGGCAGCAGATGGCTGGGTTTAAAGCATCAACCTTATAGTCAGCCACCCAACCTTTTACCCGCTGTCCTACCAGGGATCCTTCTAGGGGAGGTCTGAGAAAAGGTGGACATCATCTTGTAAGTATGATATCAGTCGAATTTTACACCACTGGCAACCTTCTCTGGTCCATGGAAGAGTCCATGGACTTAGAGGTAGGGAGACGAGCTAGAAGACAGAGACAGAAAGGCCTAAATAAAACAAATGGTCTCACGTCTTGGTCTTTTGGCTAAGATCAACTGCAAACAAAACGAATGGCAGTAACAGTGCAAGGAGGAGGCAGGCATGGGAAATGTTAGGAAGTAAAGTAAGTACAGATCCTAAGATGCAAACCAATCAGAAATTTGTAATACACCAAAGAAAGAATAAGGCTGCCTCTACAGGTCCTAACATTATACTTTCTGGAACCCTGGGGAGAATCGGTGTATGTATTATGCTTAGAATTGTATCCCTTGATTTCACTTTGGGATTTGGAGATTTATACCACCCCCCTGAGCTGCCATCTTAAAGTTTATGATGCTAGGAGAGCCTCTTCATGGAAAAAAAATCACTCTAAAAGTCACAAAGCCTTGTTTTTATATTTTCATTATGCTTTATTGCTGCTAAGAAAGAGAGAGAGAGAACTTCCCTCTAGGAGTGAATTGCTTAATAGCTATTAATGTAAATGCTTTTTGCTATTATTAAATATAGATCTGGGTGTTATGAATGTCATCAGCACTTGCAGATTATAATTACTCCTCTTCATCCACCGTGGAGACCTGTCTGAGGATGTCTGATTTGTTGCTGTGGCTCAGGCGGAGCTTTGGGGCTCAACCATTTGTAAGATCCGTTCAGGCTGTTGAAAACTTTATGAGGAGCCTTTTCTCAAGGAAGCCTAAAGTAGGGTCCCATGAGGAGCATAGTATTTAACTTTAATGATGATCTGCATGACTTGGGTTTCAGATCACGTGCGCTCTCTTCTCCTCGCTGTGTAAGTCAGCCGTGGCTCACTGCTCCAGGTTCGTCTGCAGAAGTTGCCACGCCTTGCTGCTCAGCATGTTCACGCCCTCATTCAGTCTTCACTCATTTCTGCGCCAGATGTAGAAGTAGGTTTGATGACTGATGTTTTGGCTGTCTCAGTACTCTGGTCCCCTGGAGTGAAAATCAAATCCTAGAATGTGACAGTTATGCATGGAAAGGTCTTATCTTCTGTGCCCTTAATCCCCATCTTTCATTCTGGAAATTTACTCATCTTGTTCCTTTATTACTTTCAGAGCTTAAGCCTGGTTATTCATCTAATGCCCCATGATGTGATGGATTCCTCCAGTTCTCTAGATCCATCAGCCTTTTTCCCCCCAGCTTATGACTTTCTAGGACTTCCACAGAGGGTAAAATGGTCTAAGGGCCTGAAGTTATCTTCTGAATGTTCCTAATGCTTTGTCTTCACTTTTTATGATTGCTACTGTTGTCTCTCTTCACCTCCCCCCCCCCGAACTTCAGTGATCATACATGTATGCATGACCATCCATGTAGTAATACATATACACATGTGAGCACACAATGCAAGAACATACATGAAGCATATAATGCATGCAAATGTGTACATGTGTGCACACTATTTTATACGCTCATGTGTTCATTCACAGTGCAATAAGCACATATGTACACATATGCGCATGAAATGTGCATGTAGATGCACAATATGCATGTGCACATATACACACATGTTCTCTTGCCTTCCATCCCCTAACACGGACATAATGTTTGCAGTTACAGTGACTCAGAGTACTGTATCCACACTATCGTTCCAGAAGCTGTGTCATCTCCAACCTCATGCCAGCAGTTGTCTATGTACAACCTGTATGTATGCTTCTCTGTGGAATCTTCTTTCCCAAACTGAATTTGTCGTTTATTTAGGACAGCGGTTTTCAATCTGTGGGTCACGAACCCTTTGGGGGGAAACAACATTTTTCACAGGAGTGTCCCGATTCATAACAGTAACTAAATTACAGTTATGAAACAGTAACAAAAATAATTTAATTGCTCTGGGGGCCACCACAATGTGAGGAACTGTGTCAAAGGGTCACAGCACCAGGAAAGTTGACAGCCACTGATTTAATACCATTCCTTCGATATAGGGCCATTTTAGTAGGTCCTATGCTGATCTAATTCATCCGCTCATTCAAAAATAAGCAACAATCGAAATGAAGCTATAAGTGCTAACCAAGCTACTAGTCTGGCAAAAAACGAACAAACAAGCAAACGAAAAACAGTTGAGACTGACTCTTGGTGACCCCATGTGTATTAGAGTAGAAGTAAGATTCAGAGAGTTTTCATTGAAAACAGATCACCAGGCCTTTTTTCTAAGGCACTGCTGGAAGCAGTTGAGCCCCTAACCTTGTAGTTCCTAAGCAAGCAACAGCTCCCACCACTCAAAGACTATACCAACTCAGCAAGGAAACGCTTATGAAACTCAGGCTCTGAAAGATTCGGTGGCTTTCAAAATAAATTCAGTGACTTGTCTAAATTCAATAGTCTTACTCTGCATACTCTGCTGTCCGACTGTAGTAATTCGTTTTGTCCTAGGTGGGGGGCAGGGAGTGGAGATCACTGGCATTTTATGGAACCCCTTAATGGAGATCATGGCTATAAAGCAAACGTGTTTATGTCACTTAGAGTATTTTTCCCACTCCCCTCCCCAACGCACAGAATCAAAAGGTATCTCATAAACACTGGTCTCTTTTCCTGTGTCGTTGGGCTAGTCTGACATTTTAGCTAATATGCATTTCCTAAACCATGTTCCAAGGGAACAAAGTATATTAGGCATTTTCATATGTAGCACATTTTCCTAAAAAATCATCAGCTATAACAATGGTTCATTATCGCTTCACTATTGTTAAAATTTCCAAATGCAGGAGATAGCTACCTGTACTTGTCGGTCTCCTCCAGAAACAATGCAATGCCAAAATTAAGAAATAAGTATTTTTGTCCCCGAAATTATAGTTGTTCTTGGATGTCTTCTCTGTCTCCAATCATCCTGATTTCATCCATATGAGCTTTTCACCTACAGCTACCAACAATAAAAAAACAAAAACAGTGGGGTCTCCACTGACCAATCCCCCCAAACCGGCACTTCTTAGATGTAAGACCATCTTGCCATGCAAGGTAAGCTCGTGCCCATGGTCCACGGAGTGATGTGGGAGTGTCAGTGAGGACTGAGGATAAAGAAAATGCACTATGGACCCGTCCAGCATTTGGACATCTGCTCCATCAGCTCCTAGTGATGTGATCACATACACTTGACTCACTGAGTTATAGCATCCTCGTCCAACCGTCTGTAAGATGGGAATCATGACGCTGGCCTCATTCAGTTGCTGTTGTGAGGTTCAAACTAAAAAGTTTAAATAACTAGTCAATGAGAACACTTACTTTCTCCTTAGCAGAGGTCAAACTTATATAAACTCAGAACTTTCTTGGGAAAAGTCGTAAAAAATTACTTACTTTAAACTCAACCTTAAAATTGGGGTATATATCATCTGGTTTTCTTGCCACCTAATCATGGCCATTACATTTTACGGGATATTTAAATTTGCAAGCCATTTTCTCAAAGATCCTATTTCATTTAGTTCTAAAAATGTTTCAACAGCATAGGCAGAACAAGTATATAATTATTTTCATTTTATTAGAGCAAAGTTTACAATTCAGAGAGAGTGAACATGATTTCTAAAATTGCACATCCGAAAAAAAATGAAAAATAAAATAAAATTGCACATCCGAAGCTCTGGCAGCTAATCCAGTGCCTCATCCAACTCTCTGCCTGTAACAACCCCTTATGCTTGATTTAATCCATTAATTCCTACTCATCTGCTAAGTTACAACTTGGGTGTTACTTTTTAACCAACCTTGTCTCACCAGCCCATGGACTCCATAGTACTGCCCAATAGACTTACTCTCTCTGTGCAGAATATTTCAGGCCTTCGTGTCCATTAGAATTATCTGAAAGCTCTTTTATTTTTTAAAGTAAAACACTTAGTGTCCCACTCAAGACCACCTTCATCAAACATCTCTCTTTGACCTCAGGGAGGAAACCCTATAAGAACAATAATTTTGTCTCTTGATTTACCATTCATTCTTAAAAAACTTTCTGGCCATATTTCTATTATTGTTAATAATAATACTCATAAATATAACGATGGATTGTTATTTAAGAATTTACATATTATTCACTATAAATATAAAATAATTTGCCAGCATACATTTCAATTAAAATTGCCTATCATTCTATGAGTAAGGAACTATCATTATACTCCTTAAAAGAGAAGGAGGCTGAGGTTTAGAGAGGATGTTTGAAACATTTAGAAAATACATCAATGACTGTGTTCAGCCGGAGCAGTGAAGCTCATCGTTCCTATCGTCTTCCATTCCAAAAAGGGAGCTCCATGACGGTGATTGTAAAGAGGAAAGTGACGAACTTTTGAGTATCAGTTTTTCAGGTACGTCGTAGACCTTATCTGTAGAAAGTGAAACGATAATACAAGGTTCTGGCAACAAGACCTTGACTCTGAGGTCAGCCAGTCTGTCTCCAAGATGCTGTTTCCTAGGGCCATGGGAAAATAGCATGGTTTCATTTCTAAACTACAAATGAATTGACTGACTTATTCCTGGAGAGTACCATAATAATTCCAATTAAAATATCTTTGGCTGCAAGTCACAGAATTGCAATGACTTACACAGCGGGGGTTAATTTTTCTCATAATCCTAACATTGGCTTAGTCATTTATCACCATCATCAAACACTTCTCACCTCTCAGCTTTGCTATCTTCAAAGTGTTGCTGATGTTCCTCTGCACTCTCCTGGGATGGTTACAGCAGCAAGAAGCATGCTTCACCTCACAGAACATCTGAAAGCAGGAAGGGGATGGGCAGATTCTCTCAGGCCCATGTGCCTCTCTCCTTTCATGAAGGATAAAAATCTGCCCAGAACTCACCCTAGCAGATGTCTTCTTTTTCCTAGAAGTAGGTCACATGGCCACGGCTAGCTTAAAATACATCTAGGAAAGCAAATAATAGGCATGGCACTTTCAGTTCTGGAGGTAGGCTTTTCCAGCAAGAAAAAAAAAAGGGGGAAAGTAAATGGTTGATGTCTTGAGAACCATTTCATTTTTTAACCTGATGATTCATCTAAATTAGATTCTCTTTGAGGATATTTTAAAAACTAATTTTACCCTAGTAAGAGTGGAGCTACTGGATGGGTAGAGGGAAGGTGGAGTGGGGGGGGGAGCCAAGTACAAGAATCTGCACATAATCTCCTATTGGGGGGACAGACTTTGGTGGAGTGGGTGAGGGGAGACACTGGGCAGTGTAAGATATGACAAAACAATAATAACTTAAGAGTATTGAGGGTTGAAAGTGGAGGGGAGAGCAAGGATGGAGGGGAAAGGATGAGAAGTTGATATCAAGGGCTCAAGTGGAAAAGCAGATGTTTAGAGAATGATGATGGCAGAAGGCATGTGAAGGTGCTTGGCACAGTATATGTATTTATGTATTGTGAAAAACAATGTACAAACCCCCAATAAAATGATTTTAAAAAAGAGTCTATTGAGGCTGAAAGCATTTTTACTGACGATGTTGCTTCAAGGAATGTCTAGGTGATTAAAATGTTGAGAGTTGTGAGTTTGGATGACGAGAACATTTAACAAGAGTAACACTTTCTTCTTCATTTGTTTGCAGGTCAACAGTGATCTTGTCTACATCACAGCCAAAAAGGATGGCACACATGTGGTGGAAGCTGTGGATTCCACCCACACAGGGAAATTAATTGTTACCAAACAAGTTGGAGGAGATGGCATACAAGACATTACTGATACTTATAAATTTCAAGAAGGTAATTTATTAGGCCTGGAGGATGATATTCATCATCACTCCTAACTGTACTACAGAATGCACTGGGAGTTGCAACATTTTGTAGTAAGGACAGAAATATAAATCCCGATGAGTGTAAGATAGATCAAATCCACTGTTGTTTAGAGCAGAATTTCATTTCTATGCTTGTGAAATGAATTAGCTTTCAGTCATAGCTATTATAACAAAATATAAAATATGTTCTTGCACATCAAGATGTGAAAAGGCCTTACTTCAAAATAAGCCTACTAGGAAATACTAGACACTACTATAATTTTAGTTCAATACTAGAAATGTACTTCACTGTCACCATTTTTATAGGGATTTAAGAACTATTGAACAGATATTGCTCCACTGAACTCTTATAGAAATCCCTTGAGGTAGATGATGCACTTTAATATTACAGTGGGAGAAAGACCAGGTGATCTGGCTCTAGAAATCTGTCAGTGAAAACCCCATAGATTACAACAGATCATTGTCCATTTCATGTCTGCTCTGGGGATCACGCAGGGCCAGGCAGCATTTCACAACTTTTATTAAATACAAGAGCACCATTCACCAGGGCAACTCTACTATAGAGAACAGTAACAATTCTGATGCTGAGGTGTTACGTTGAAGACCAATTTCAACTTTAAAAGAGTGTTTCAGTGTTAACTTGTCTTAACTTTTATTGTATAGACTCTTTCCAAAGGGATGGAATTGCCTGGAATTGTGTTGGGTGCAATTTCAGTAAGCAGGGAATGCAGTCCAACCAGATACTGCAGAGAAAGCCAAGCACAGAGGAAAAGCCATGGCCTGCAGTTGATGAAAGATGGGCCTGAACCATCTTTCGGAGATTCAGGCATGGACCAGGCCTGTATGTAGGGCTCATCAGCATGACTCACACATTGAACTCATAGGTGCCCTGTGGTCCCAGCCAAATCTGCTCATGGTCAGTAGAGGTCTTTGCATACCTTGAAGAAGAACATGGATCACATTTTAAAAATAATTCATCAGCAGTAGTTTTTGAGGGAGATGTTTGTTTTAGTGAATGGATAAAAAGAATTAGTGATTAGCATACACCTAAATATTCATCAACATTCCTGGAATGCTACCTGGGGCAGAATTTATTTTAAATATTTCAGTCATCCAACTCATTTTAAAAGGTAATTTTACACTAAAAGAATAGAGAGTCCTTTTTTTTTTCTTCCTTTCCTTTTCTTAATCATTTTACTGGGGGCTCTTACCACAACCCATCCATCCATCCATTGTGTCGAGAACATCTGTACATCTGTTGCTAAGATCATCTTCAAAACATTTCCTTTCTGCTTGAGCCCTTGGCATCAGCTCATTTCCCCACTTCCCCACTCTCCCTCATGAACTCTTGATAATTTATAAATTATTTTTTTCATGTCTTACACTGATTGCTATCTTGCTTCATGCACTTTTCTGTTGTTTGTCCCTCTGGGAGGGGGGGTCATATATTAATCATTGCAATTGGTTCACCATCCCCCCCCCCCCATCTTACTCTTGCCCTCCTGGTATCTCTACTCTCATTAGAGTTTCTGAGGGGCCTATCTGTGCTGGATTCCCTGTTTTGTAAGATCTTATATGTACCAGTGTACATGCTTAGGTCTAGTTGGATTAGTAAGGTACAATTGGGGTCATGATAGTTGGTGGGGGGTGAGGGGGGGGAGAAGCATTATAGAACTAGAGGAAAGTTGTATGCTTCAATAATGCCATACTACACCCTACTGGCTCATCTCTTCATTGTGACCCTTCTATAAGGGAATGTTCAATTGTCTATAGGTGAGCTTGGGGTCTCCACTCCATCCTCCTCCTCATTCACTGTGTTAGTCTGGGTAGACTAGAGGAACAAATTTCATAGACATGCACATGGTTATAAAGAAAAGGTTTATATATAAAAGAAATAGTACATTAAGAAAGCATCACAATCCAGTTCAGTACAAAGTCATAAATCCGAAATTAACCCATATGCCCAATATCAGTCTATAGAGTCTCCTTCAGACTCACGAAGTCACAGGTCAGTGGATGCAGAATCCCAGCGCTGGCAGGGATCTCCCCATGGCTCCTCACTTCCAGGGCTCAGGGCCCATCAACAGCAGAAGCAACTCATCACTGGCAGAGGTCTCCGTGTGGTCGCCCCAGCTTCAGAGGTCTGGCTCCATCAGGGCAAAGTCATGTGGTCTCTCTGCTGGCTCCTCCAGCTTCTCAGATGCTGCCATCTTATCTTGTCCATGATTTATCCTCTCTCTCTCACTAACTCCCAATAAAGGGGGAAGATAGTTTCTCATCTTCAGGAGGGAAATAACACGAATTTCCCAGATGTATAAGGAGAAAGCCATGTCCACACAGAGGCCTTATTGTGTACTCAATGGCTATCTCCAGATTAACAGGTTAGACTCTACCCCTACATTTCAATCATAAAATTATCATAAGCACATGACTGCCACATTCACACCTGATTCTGTCAACACATTATGATCCCACAGGCTTGTGTACTTTTTCCATGTGGGCTTTGTTGCTTCTCAGATGGCTGCTTATTTATCTTCAAGCCTTTAAAACCCCAGGTGCTGCAACTTTTGATAGCCAGACACCATCAGCTTGCATCTATTTTGCATAGGCATCCATTTTGTCTTCCGCGATCCTGTCAGGGTAGGTAAGCATCATAGAATTCTGGGATGTTTGAAAAAAGTTTCTTACATTGAGGGCATATTTGAGTAGAGGCCCAATGTCCATCTGCTAACTTAGTGCTCAACATATGTACATAGTTCTATTTCCCCATAGTTAGGTATAAACATATTTACATGTATGCATGCCTTGTATTTAGACGCCTATAAATGTCCTTTGCCTCCTACTATCTTCTTCTATTTCCTTTTGCTCTCCTTGCCTCACTGTCATGTTCGACCTTCATTCAGGTTTCAATCATTCCTCTCTGATGCATTGCGCTTCAGCAAGCCCCACCGGCGTTCTACACCCTCCTCACCCTTGATTTTAGATCTTTTATTGTTCCCTGGTCCCTGCGTTTGTTGGCACCCCCTTTGTTTCTTCCATCCCCTACTTGGAAGTTCTATATAGAAGTGTAGTAAACAAAAGCGATTTCATAGAGGACTAGGGAAATAGGTGAGCTGAAAAAGTCTCCCGGTAGGAGACCATGGTTGCTGTGAGCTGTCCACTGAGGAGATGTCCGAAAAGTCACGGATATCCAATCAATCGCTCTAAGACAGAGCAAAACTCTGTCCCCTTGGCTTTATGAGGTTACACATCTTTTTGGAGGCAGACTGCTTCATCTTTCTACTTCAGAACAACTGGTGGGTTCAAACGAATACCCTTCCAGTTAGCAGCCTGATGTTTAACCCGCCAGGGTTCTTAAGAAGATGGCCTAGGCTCCCAGTTCACCACCATGGAATTGACTCCAGCCCAGAGTGACACCCAAGGACAGAGGACTGCCCCTGTGAGTTTCTGAGACTAACTCTTTATGGGAGCACAAAGCCTGTGATTGGTGGTCTCAAACTGCTGACTTTATGATTAGCCATCTGTGATCCACTGTGCCACCAAGACTCCTAAGAAGAGAACTTGTCAGTCATGGTCAAATTAGGAATGAGACCAGGTCAGATACTGAGAGAAGAAGGAAGGATCATTCAACTCACAAAAGAGAAATGACCAGAAATGGGCAGCAGACTAAATCATACTTAAGAAGCTAACTCTGAAAGCAGAAATGGGGACCAAGTTTCCAAAGTTTAGCAAGAAGACCAGGTTCAAGGAGGGCAATACAATGTTGTGTGGCTCTACCACCAGGAAAACCAGTCTTTGTCAAATATATTTCTGTTCATATTCACACTATCTGTGTCAGAGTAGGACTGTTCTCCCAAGGGATTTCAATGGTAGTGACCTCTCAGAAGGGTATCTCCAGGCCTTTCTTCTGTGCCACCTCGGAGTGAACTGGAACATCCATGTGTACCGCACGGCTGCGTGTACACACATGTGCACACACAAACACACCTTTCAACAGTGTATTCCCCAACATTCTTTCTGTCTCTTTGCCTCCACAGCCAGTCATTTGGAGGGGTTGCCAAGACTGGACTTGAAGTTTCATGGTCTTAACTTTTCCATTCATGACTAGCCCACTGTTGCCTCATTTATGCTACCATCATATCCTCGATCCTGTTCTCAAGTTTGCTGATGACTGCCTGATCACCAAATTGAATAAATGCTTTTCAGAACTGATCTCAATGGACTTCTCAGCACCTCTTGATGCTTTTGATCGTGAGCCTTGCTTGAATTTCTCTCTTCATTTTGTCCCTTTGAGAGAATGTTCTCCTATTTGTACTCTCACCTGCATAGTTATTTTTCCGTCTCCTTCTACAACTATTAGCATGCCTTTCTTCACTCACACACTCACTCAAAGTTACTGTCTCCTGGGATTTGATTCTTGTACTTCATTCCCAACACCGTATGTTCTATCTGGGTAGCTGGTGTTAACTTGCATGCACGTGCTGTCACTCCTAGGACACATCTCTAGCCTACACTTCACTTTTAAACCTCATGTGCATCATAAACTTTTAAAATGTATCTTTTCTCAAAAGCCACATGCTCTCCTTTTGCTCGTTCCCCTCCCCACTCTATTCCTCCTGCATTCCTTACCTGGCACAGAGAACCAAGATCCCCATAAAGGTCATGATCTGAGAGTTGGCCCAATTTTTAATTTTACCGTCTTCCTTATAGAGTCCATCAAAAAATCCTCTTGGTTTGTGCTCTGAAATATTTCTCAAGGCAGCCCTCTGCTTCCATTCTGTCTTCATGGAAGCACTTACTTCTAGATGTTAAAATAAAAATTTTAATGATGGCATAGAATCACTGTGAAGCAGGAAGATATTATAGAGATCCATATAAAATGTGGAGGTGATGGAACAGGCAAGTTTTTAAAAAAGTGAAGTTATGGTCTTAGGCACATCAAGGAGGAGGATGGGGTACAGCAAAAACTTAGAAAGGGTTTGTTAAACTTTGAGTCTAAACAGCATCTGTAAGATGATTGGGTACATCTTAAGAGTTGTTTAACAAAGTATTTTGTCAGGGACTAATTTTCTGTTATATTTTCAACTTGTCTTTTTATGC